>PVJO010020029.1:0-32573 GCA_004026905.1 Hystrix cristata | reverse complement strand
TTAGATATATGATGTTGTTATATATATTTATAGTTTTATATATATGATAGTAGTTATATATAAATATTTGGTAAGGATACATATTCTTGCACATCATATATAAAAAATAGTTTTTTAGTAGCAGATTTTAGATGATTTCTAATTGTTTTTATTTTTTGTATTTTTTTGTTTTAAAATTTTAGAATCCATTAAATGACTTACTGGATTAATTAAAAATCAATGGATTCTATAATTGGGATATAATATAATCTACCTTGTCTCAAGCATTGTTCCAGAAACTAGGGTGATGTGCTGATTGCAAGATTCAAGAACAAATCCTTTTGCACCCTTTTTTAACATTGCTTTCCAGGTGGCCACCTCAACAGTGTAGATGGATTCCTCTAGATGTTTTCCTTATTTTTTGATAATCTTTATATACATTTTATTTCCTTACACATGTTTATAGATTTTTTTTTTAATTTTTTAACCAAGAACATGTATTGGTACAATGTACATATAATGGTTACATTCATCACATTTACTTTGTACCTGTACATGATGCATCTTGGTTCTCCCCCCTCTTCCCCGCCCCTCCCCTCTATTCCCTTCCCTATTTACAGCAGGTACATTCACATTTCTCCATGAATTCCCTTTCCTTTTTCTATCCCTCTTTTCCCTTCCCGCTTCTCCTCTCCCCGTCCATGCTCCTCTCCTTTGAATATTATCTTCCTTTTAGATTATATCTATTACACCTCTTCGTTCCTTTTTTACATCCTTGGTTTCTCATATCAGAGAAACAATTTGATGTGTACTCATGAGTGTCCGATTTATTTCATTTAATAGTATGTTCTCAAGGAACACCCATTTACATGCAAATGACTTTAGTTTATCCTTATTTATGGCATTGTAGTACTCCATTGTGTGGTTTATAGATTTTTTTAATAAAAATGATTGTACCATCCCTGTCTTTCTGTGAGTTCCTTTTTTATAACTTAGTAATATAACCAGGAAAATTGTTCATGCCACTTTGTTTAAAGGCACTTTACTAAAAAAGAAAAACAGCAAAACTAATCTTTTTAAACACAAAAAAAATCTTTATCAGTGACACATTTTTAAAAATAGGACCCTAATAAACATGGAGGAATTGGCTAATATCCAAGAAACAGTATACAGTGAATACGGCTCTTAGCTTAAAAGAGGCTGGCGTCAGCAGTGAGTTGTAGTTTAGGAATCCACGTGAAATGGGGGGAAGAGGGTTTTCTGAAGTGAGTCTGGAAGTTCTAATACCCCCCGTGGTAGGCGTGGCCACACGAGTTTAATGGGCAGACTTTGAGATGCAAGCATGTTTCTGTTAGTAAACAC
Source organism: Hystrix cristata (assembly GCA_004026905.1). Classification (NCBI taxonomy): domain Eukaryota; kingdom Metazoa; phylum Chordata; class Mammalia; order Rodentia; family Hystricidae; genus Hystrix; species Hystrix cristata. The sequence goes on along the minus strand of PVJO010020029.1, from coordinate 31,232 downwards.
GTACCCAGCGGGGGGAAAGTGGCACCACTTCACTGCATCCATATATAGTTTTCTCACATAAAACTCTGCAGAAAGAAAGCAAAATTTGTGTCCAGTTCAAATTGTTTCCTTTTATGTCGATTGTGTCAGAACAAGTTCATGTTCTGCACAACAGCAGAACTCCCTGTTACTGTAAGGCCCATAAGGAAATTATTTTCACTGAAAGGACATACTTTATTAAGACATCACTGAACTAGCCATTTAAACAAAATGGCAAAATAACAAGTTGTTAATCCTCTTCATAAAATGCATGTACACTAAGTTTATGTAGTAATAGAAAGGTGGAGAAAAATTGGAGCTTTTTGTACTATTATTTCTTTTTTATTTAGCTATTATTCATCAAATAATTTTCTAGTGTGGTACACAAAGAAAACAAAAGTGCAGATGAATTCCTCTCTGGTTCCAAAACATGTGTCTTTTTTCTTTTGTAAGTGGAGTCGATGATGTACAACGTTATTTTATAACTAATTTTTCACCTTGGTCAGGGTCCCATGCCCAGTGGCTCGAATTTCACATGAATCTAGGCAACTATCGGCATCTGACACTGATCAAAAGACAAGCAAACCAACTTCTCATCCCCCTAGATGTTCACTGAGTTGGTGTACATGGACTCTAAGGCTTCAAGAGGTCATTTAGCATTCCAACTCCTCAGTTTCTTTCCCAGAGAGTAGAACTAGGTTTTAAAGTTCCTACCAAAGTTCTTATGAGAGAAAACTGTGGACTTCAAATTGCAATCCATTTGCACACAGTGTAACACAATGTGACAGCTAAAACTTGGCTTTCACATGGCATATCACAAAGATGTCCAGTGTTTTCGCAGCTATACCCTACTTGAGTTCATATAATGACATCTCCCTGTATCTGTGTGTACTGTAAATAATTTTCCCATTTATTCAGGGTCTCTCCCCGTCTGTGTTACATAAAATCTTTCTGACCCACTTTTAGAAAATGAATCTTAACACAATATTTCCAGAAAATTGTTATGAGGAGAGTTTGAGGAGATCGAGGACAATAACAAATGTAAAGAACCTGGGGATACCTCGGGCAGCAGAATTGTTTGTCATTTAATGGTGAGCTTCCCAGTCGCTTAGCGTGCAGAAGTCTCCTGTGTTTGTTTATTCAATTTGATTTGTTGTTTCTTTTTGTTTTTGTTTTTGTTTTTTACTCTGGAGACCGAAACTTGTTTTACGAACAGGCTATCAAAGGAGGCCACAGAGGGCAAAGCTGATCAAGTCTTGTTAAAGGGAACTAGAGCCTCACCCCTCTGCTTTCCAGGAGCAGAGACCTGTCCTAAATGCCCCCAGCTTCTTATGTTACAAACAGAGTGAGTTACTTGATTGGTGAGTTTCTGAAACAAGGTGGATGCGAGAATCCCGCTTCCTTCTGCCTGCCCACCCTGTGATCCAGCTAACCACAGAGTACAGATAATGAGTTCTGTTATTCCAAATAGACTGGAGGACAGACTCTGCCCTACCTACAGTGTAGAAGGAATCTTAGGACATGGTTCACTGAGCCAGGGACATTGAGAAACAGAAGTAGAGTGCAATTTGACGGGGGCGCAAAAATAGCAGAGTCTTGAGCGTCTGGGTGAGGTCAGAGCTCGTCTGTGGTTGACTTCAGTTAAATCACACCACATAACCGGTTCTCGTGATTCTGTGGTGTGCCAACAGCCAGTGCAGCCTAAGCACAGCTGCGGGCCTTGGGTTAAAGGGGTAAGTCACTAGGGAAATTTCAGTTTTGTGAGGAGTTGCAGTTCATGGTGGCTTGTCCACAGGTATGTAGCTATGTTTATGCAGTGAGAGGCTGATTTTCCACAAGCAGCACTTCCCAGGCCTTCAGTGAAGCCACGTAGGCCACAGAGATCCTCAGAAGCTGGCTACTATAGCATAACCTGAACTACCACTGTGGGCAAGCAATAGGTGAGACAGTTCTTGCTGCTTTTACCATGTTTCTATACTGTATATGGAGGCACTGTCGTTAAAGGACACAGGCGCTGAGGTTCTCTGCGCGCACCATTTAGGTCCAAGCTGTAAATGTTTTGTGCCACATACATTGTCTTAAAGAACACAGGATGACTGCCCTTCCCACTGAACCTTCTTAGGGCTACCATCTTCAAGAAAGAGCAAACAAAACATGAGTTTAGAATCTGCTTGGGAGGGTTTCTCCACAGGCTTGTGAATAAGCAGGAGAAAGAGCTCTTGGAGCTAACTGATTTCATAGCAAAGCAGTGGACTGGCCACCATGCCATGCCACAGGAGAAAGTGGGGGACAGGCCACCAGACAAAGTCCAGGCTCAATCACCATCAGGATACGTGAAGTGCATGACCCATGGTATACCAGATAAAAATCTAGACATCCTTGCAAGTTTCTGAGCGTGACTGACATGACCCCTGTAGAAGAAGAGACCATGTCCAGAAACAGATTTTCCCTCAAGATCCAGCAACTTCCTAGTGCTAAAAGTAATGTCCTCATAGGGGAGTGTTCTAATTGAATTCAAGTTCTCAAGTTGTAAAACTGGCATGCATGGAATGTTTTCTGGTCAGAATAAAATCAACACTGCACCCTTGTCCCAGGTCTCATTGATTCTCTTCTAGGATCTTTGGCATCGCTAGGTTTTGAGTTTGAGGAACACAACATTTCCTAGAAAAACTGTTCTAGAGGATAAAGACTAATTGTCGTTTTTCTTAATTTGATGGAAGTGTGCCATAATCATCTTATAAATGCCTTTTAAAGAAAAAAAAGTAGTATATGAGAAACTGGACATTAAGTTCATGTAAGGTGTGAAGCTGCAAAGGAGCTACATTCATTCCATGAGAAATAGCTCAGCCTGCAGCTGCCGAAGGAAATTAATTTTTTCTAGTCATTGGAAACTCTCTGCTGATGCTGATCAGAATGAGAAATTGGAGGGGATGATTTTTTCCACTCATTTCTTTGGAATCACAAGGGTAAAACAATTTGAGCATAGATTTTCATTCATTTGAAGCGGGACATTCAAGAGAGTTTAAATTTGCACTTCAATTTTTGTTGAGGAATTGTTATGGTTTGTGTCTAGATGTCCCCCCAAAGCCTCATGTGGTAAGAGATAGCTGGATCTAGAGTGTGTGGTTACTAAAGTGATCCACTGATCGGTTTGGCATCGTTCTGCTGGGATCAAGGATGTGAGACTGAGATTAGGGGTGGGAGTGCAGGCCGCCCTGGAGGCAGGTAGCCTAGATAAAAGATACAGGAAGAAGCTAACTAGCTGCTTGTTTGCCTTGCTGATTTGCATACATTCCTTGCATTTCCTCACTTTACTTTGCGGCCGGTGGAGTCTGCCTCTGCCATGCTGCCCTGCCTCAGACCCAGAGGACTATAGAAAGAAACCTTTGCAGACTGTGAGCTAATAAACCTTTCTTCCCCTAACTTTGGGTGTCGAGTAATCTGTCCCAACAACGAGAGAAAAGTAACTAAAACAGGAATTTAATAATGGGCAGAGACATATTTAAATTTAAGAAATCTAGTTTGGGGCATGTTTTATTGGAATAGTTTTATGTGGCCATTTGACATCACTGAAAAACTTTATTAGCTTGGACAATGGAGCTGGGTAGAATGTGGGCTAAGAATAGCATGGGGAGAAAATTTTCAGCTTTCTTATTGCTTGACCTTGGGCTATTTCTAGAGAGAAAAAGAGATCTCACTCATCGGTGGTCCCAGGCAGATCCACCAAAAGTCAGCTGTTGGGTGTAGAGCAATAGACTCAAGATGGTAGAAAAAGATTGTGTTGATAAACTGTAGGTTTTCTCTCCAAGAGAGTATCAGTAGTTTGCCTTTCATGGACTTGACAGTTAGCTATACAACATAAGAAGCAGGAGGATATTTGTGGGGCAGAGAGATTGTGACAATTCATTACCTCCCCACATTTTTCTGTAATGGGGTTTTGCAAGGTTTCTCTCCCTGGAAATGTGAGTTGGTGAGGAGTTCAGGAAGAAACAACATTGCTCACCTCAGCTCTCTTCTCCCCAAATTCCTGAGGTAGCCGCTGCTTTAGGAAGCTCAGCTTCCCTGCCAGCAGGTTCCAAGGTGATTCTGGCTGGGCCCATTGTCTGGAATTAGTATGCCCATTATTTTCACACCCCATGTTCATTCTCCAACAATAGTTTTATCAGTCATAGATGACGACAGTGACATTTTGATCTAACTTACCTCAACCATATGGATAATACTGGAGCCTGTGTGTGTGTGTGTGTGTGTGTGTGTGTGTGTGTGTGTGATATCAACCTAGACAGAGAAACAAAGGCCATTGTTTATTGGGCTTAAGGACATACAAAATGAAAGACCGGAACTCCCTAACAATATTCCTTCCCATGAGGTAACAAAAGGAACCCTGATCCCAGGGTTTGAGGTCCTCTTCCTTCCGTGGACCTCTACAAAGGAAGCACAGAGAAACACTGCTTTCTTCAAGTTTCCAAATGAGAAAATATGGGCAAAAACTAAAGAGTCCCAAGTCCAGAATTTCCAATCTCACATCCACTTTGGTTTTATGTCTGTAGAGGGTGCCCCTGGATTATCTGAACACCTGTTCTTAAGAGACCAAAATATAATGCATCTTAAAGCATGAATTGGGTCCCAAAAGTTATGAAGAAAGCAAAACCATAGCTGTAGGGCAATATCGGTGGCAATTGGGCCACCACAAGGGAAGATGAGCTACCTTTTCTACTGCTCAGCCTCTACTGTCAGGCAGAAACATTGAACATGGGCATTTTTCAGACAGTGATATATATACAGAAGAAAAAGTAAGAATGCTGGAGAAAACCAAAGAATAGAAAATAAGCAGGCTATTCTTCCAGTAGTATCACCGCAAATCTCCTAAAGCCCATTTTGATGACCACATTAACACAGACCATCGCAATAGTTCTGTCAAGCCTTCGGCCTTTGTAGTTTAGGGCACTTTTTTTGTATCTCACTCATGACAATTGTTGGGATGCAAAAATTGCCTGAGTGAGATGCTATTCTTTCTTGCACAGCAAATATAAACCAAAAAACCTAAAGATGAGTCATGCCCATGGTTTGTCCAAATAAAACCATTAGCCACAACTAGAATTTGAGATCAGAACCAGAATGCTAAACCCCTACCTTCTTTCTAATCCAGTATTTTTTTAATTACATGCTTTAATAAAGGTATTGTGTCAATGAACTTTATGGGCTATTTATCTAACTGTTCTAGTCCAGAAGGGGATTTTGCTTTCCTTACTCTCTTAATAGACACAAGGAAATGAACTCATTTTGTTTTCTGTCTAGCTTCAAGGAGACTTAAATAAAAATACATAATCTACATTTAACAAAAAAAGAAAAGGATGGATTAATGGAAAAGATTTTAGTGCTACTCAGCTATTTCTAGCCTCGAATTCTCTGTACAGGATTTGAAGTATGGAACTGAAAAACATCACAAACTGTGAAAAACAATCAGAAACTTCTGAACTCTCCCCCCTCCCACCACGAATAACTATCTACCTTACAAAGCAGCTCTAAAACATAGACATACAAACAAGTTAAAGAAGCTCAGTTCACATTAAAAATTAAAGTAGGGTAAGACAGAACATGACTGGCATGACCTCTTAAAGTTGTAATCAAGCATATCTGAGCATGCAGAGCGCACGTGCACGCGTGCACACAGACACAAACACACACACACACACACACACACGTCTTAATTATCTACTTAATCATCCCATCCATTCCAGACTGTTGATCAGCTAGCCCTGCCTATGGGGAACTCAAAAGTCTTGAGGAAGTAAGTACTCTTCCAGAAATTTTGTCTGAAACTTTTTAGTTGCTACTTTCACTAATGCAAAACAAATCAGAAGCACTTTACCCCCAACTTAAATATTTTGAAAGTAATATAAAGTAGGGAAAAAAAAAAACTTCAAGAAGCTAATTCCTCGCTCAGGATCAAAAATGAGAACCTCAGTTTTCTACAAGAGACCTAAGATTCTTTTAGGTCTCCCTTATATTTCTTCCTCAAAATTGGCATTCTTCAATCTCCATTATTGTCTCACGTTTGGCTGAGAAGACAATAGATAGTGTGCAGAAATCTTTTGACAAAATCCATGCTGACTGTCTTGTCCTTAGTTAATTGGCGCCACCAAAACGCACTTGCCATTGAATATGAGCGTTGCATTACAGATTGTTATTCATAATTGATGCTGACACTTAATCCAATCTCTTACCAGCATAACAGCCACCTTAAATCCAGAGGCACAAAAAGGAACGTTGCATACTTAGCTCATCTGCACCTCATCTACCTAAATACATTTGTGACCTTTGGATCACTGGAATATTATTTTTCAGAGGACAGAAATAACACAAGAAGATCTTCGTCTCCACCCTTAGAATAAAAGCTCCCACAGACAGAATAAAATCATTATACCAAACTTATAAAAAAAAGATAGCAAGTAAAATCACAGCACACACATTGAAACCAGCGTATGTCTTACAAGAAAGTCATACAGCCTCACAATTTTGTTTGATAAGAAATAGTCACTGCTTTTCCAAACATAATTGGTATAAACCTTTCCTGAAAGAAGAAACCAGGATCTTATTCCATTCAACTTTTGTGACCGACCTACACTATTGCAATTTACTTCTGACATAAAGGACAAATGAATAAATTGGATCCGGATACTCACACCAGAGCGCTCAGTTCTACCCCTAACATCAGGCGCCGCGGCTGCAGACTGAACGCTACTGTAGGGAGGTGCTTTTATTTTCCTGACAAAGTAGCACCCTCTAGTGGTTTTTGGAAAATTACTACAGACTTCAGGCCAAGCCTGTGACATAATTTGTTTACTATCGAATTACGTAGTGTCAGACGCTCAGGTGAGAACAAAACCTTTCTCAGAGCCTTAGAAAAAACATGTGTGACCTCGTTCCATGTTTCTATAGGGATCGATGGCTTCCAGAAGAAAAGATATTTAAACGTCATTTCTAATTCGGCTCTAGAGGCTGTCTCTAAAGAAATTAGGCAGGAGTTGTGCTTTGTTGTTTTTCTATTGTTATATTATTGCTAGCATTATCAGTAATAGAATGCTGTGTATTTACTATATGCCTTAAAGTGTATCTGTGGTTTTACATGCTTTACCCTATTTAAAACTCACTGCAAGTACATAACCTAGACTCCATCCTCATCTTAAAGAATGAGATCGCTGGGGCTCATATATGTAGTATAAGTTGCCAACATTCAGTTACCTAAGAAGAGATGAGGAAATTGAGATTCAAACTTGTCTTTACTATTTGCAAGGACTCTCACAATCCTGATCTCTGTGAGCAGAAATTATCAGTAGTTTTTCCATGCATTAGACCTCATCAAAGTGTAAATCTAACAGAATTGCTCCATAATAATTAAAGTAAATTTTTAAATTTTAATTTAGTTAAAATTTTAGTTGAATTTTAGGTTGGAAATATAACTAAATAAAAGTCAAATGCCAATTCTTGGATGGCAAAGAAATAGCTTCCAGGAAGGCAGTTTAATTCCTTATATATTACCATACACTTTATGGACGGGTACAACACTAACTTAGTCATGTTACTTCATTATGATAGCGATAAATATATTTTTCTAATACATATTCAACAAACATTTATTGAATGCCTCCGGCATCACCTCTAATTCTGTCAGTGTCCCAAGACCTTGGCACTAACCAAATTTCTGTCTGAATATCAAGAAGTATCAGACAAAGAAGGCCCCTGAGCTAAAAAAGAAAAAAATATTCTTGTGGATTTCAAATCGATATAATCTATTTAAATGTCATGTCTGATCCCCAGCAGATAAAATGCTTTTTGATATTTACGTAAGACTTGAAGAAAACTAGAGAAATAAAAAGGATAAATACTTATTAAACACCTGCTAGATTCTAGTTAGTAGCCAATGCTCTTTACACATGTCACTGTAGCAAAGATTGCTAACTGTGCCCCAAAATTTAGGGTGCAGATTACTAATTAGAATCCAGCAGATATATTATGAGGACGTTATGATGAAGTTAAGAGAAAATAAATTGTAACTAGATTATTAAAAAGAGTAAAAATCAAAATATCAGTGAAGATGTATTCTCCTTGATTACAAGCAAAACTACAATTTTCGTAAAGCTAAGAATGAAATTAAAAGCTATGATATGAATCTAATTTGCCCAGTTGAACAGAAATTTAATTTCTGAAGCATCTCGGTGGTTTCTTAAATACACATGCACACTTAGATATTTTAAAACATAGGTTATAGAATACTTAATATCAGAACAAAGAATATATTACTGAATGCACAGAATAAGCAACGCAAATAAGTGTTTGGCAGTTAAGAAATTGAGGCAAGAGTGGGGACAATGAGTAAAGAAGACACCCCTTTGCTTATAAAACCATAGAGGAGGCAGCCATTATCCAGTTTGGAGAGACGATATTCCCTATTCATGTCCTTATTTTATAGCTTACCTATGTTTTTAAAGGAAAATACTTTTTTTTAAGTGTGCTCAATCTGTCCTGAGTTGTTAGTGGCTTTATTAAATCAGACATATTGATCCAAATCTTTCATCTCAAATATACGATCCGATTTGTAGACAATAATATGCAATGAAACAGAGAAGAGGCATTGTCTAATTCTCATTAACTTTTCTCTTTTGCCTGATGACACAAATTGGTTTGAACATCTCTACCTTCTTGGAAATAATCTTGAATATTCTACACACTTTGAATATTTGAGAAGTGGGTAAGTGAATGAATGAAATTGATTCATATCATTATTTTACTTACATATTTGATAGTTCAAAAGTTCTACAGTGAAACTCAGTATGATTCTGTTTGGGGGAAGCTCAGTATTGAAAGCCAAGATAATACATGTGTAGTGAAACGATAGAACAGAAAGACAGAAGTACATATTGCCTTCTAATAAATGGGTAGAAATAAAAGATAAATCAGCAATACAAGAGTCAAGCTACTGAGTATCCAAAGTCAGTAGCGATGTGTGGGACACCTATGGATTGACTCGACTACATTTTTGTTGGTATTCACCACCAGCCTGCCACTTCATGCACACAATGCCTGCCTTTGTTCCAGTTGCCATCTACTCAAGACTTGGCACGGGACCCAACACAAAAAAAGAGTTCTATAAGAAATCAAATGGATGAGTGAGTGTAAGAATGGTTGCATGATTGATGATTTTACCTAAATTATCTTTGATAGTCTTCGGAAGATCCCTGGAGTTATGTGTCCTGATCTTAGTTTTCCTAATGAGGGAACTAAGGCTAGAGGGGTAAGATGAGACTAAGTTTTCCCAACTGATAAGCAGAATCAAAGTGAAAAAATTATGCCTATTGTATAAACATACAGTTTATTCTACCAGAGATAAATGCTTCGTGACTCAATAAAAGTAGTTTTTCCTGGTTGATTTTTTGGGGGGACAAGACAAAGATCATAAAGTAACACATTTATTTACGTTAAATGGAGCCAGATATTCAATGGGATTTTCTACAATGAACTTCAGAGGCTGACCTGAAACAGGAGTAGTGAGTGGGATCACAAACATGTTCATTAGAACTAAGAACATACACATGACTAATGGCAACAGCCAGAGGTCCTGATAGTGCCACAAGTAAGGGGAAGAAAGAATGAAGTGTCTTTATGGAAACAGACCATTATAATCAATGTGTGTCTGTAGCCTGCGGTGCCACTCGTGCTGGTGTTGGAGGTGGGTTTGCAACCGTATCCCTATCACCGACACGTGACCTGTTATACCCTTTAGTCCTGAAGTACAGTCTCCTGTAACCAAATACCCTGAATCCATAGCAACCAGCTGAGTGCCACACCTGCAGGAGGCTCCTGGAAACATTTGTTGATAGTGGTTGTACTATGTATCCAGCAGTGTTTCAGCACACCACCCCACATTCACCCAGTTCTTCTGTATATAGATTCTATTAAATTCAAGGGATCAACATGAAGAAAAAGGTTCTTCTCAAGAATGTGGTCTCTGTTCTTCTGAGAATGTTTATTACAGCATGACTGGTGGGGTGCATTCCTGAAAAATCCCTTTTGACTCTGGGAAAAGACAAAAGTGGACCTGCTCCTGTTCTCCATCTGCAGTAGAGAGTATCTGAGAGAGACTGCTCAGCATCTTTGGCTGCCACAGACAGACATGACTTCCTTTTGTGCAGCCCAGAAATAAAACACTTTTTTTAAAATTTGGCAAATCATTAAAGCAATATATGGCTCCAAATAGATTTTGGAGCCGAGATATCCAGATAGATAATATGGTGTGACCATTAATTGTGATATCATGATGTGTCATTGTGGCTAGATTAAGAAATGCCTATCAGATTAGTAAAGCCCAGTTTTGGGTGTGTCTGTGGGGTCTTTCCAGAGATGACTGGCACGTAGGCCAGCAAACTGAGGGAGGAAGGCCCATGGCAATTGTACGTAGCATCAACCAATAGACTGTAGCCCAAATGTAATAAAAGTGCAAAAAGGAAGTTGGAGCTGTTTTGAAGAGCTCAAGTCGGCAGAGTGGGAGCATCTTTTGCTGCCATCACCTTCAGGCAGCGGACTCCGGTTTCCTCAGCTATCACAGACTCACACCTGAGACTCTCCAAAGAGCTCCCCGGCCTTCTGTCTCGGTCTGGTGTGGTATCCTTGACCCTCTTGTTTAGCAGCTTCCAGCTTCCTAGACTGAGAAGCTGCTGGATCCTCCAGCTCTCCAGAACACAGAGGGCCATTGTGGACTCTGTGCCCTCGATCCTATAAGCCTATCTGATCAGTCCCCATGCATAAATAAATATACAAATATATAATGTTCTTTGGGGGTGGTGCTGGGGATCGATCTCAGGGCCTTGCACTCGCTAGGCAAGTACTGTACCACTTGAGCTAAATTGCCAACCCCACAAATATGTATCTATCAATTCTATCAATTCTGTCAATTCCGTTCCTCAAGAGAAACCTAACGAAAACAGCATGCCATGCCATTAAAAAGGAAACCATAATTTCATGGAAAATTGGTATCATAGAAATCTGGAGAATATCCACCAGATTCAACAATTCTTAGATTGAGAATCAAACAGGAGACAAAGTTGAAGAGTTCGTAAATTAAAGAGCTGAAATTTATACCCTTGGTTTTGTATCACTTGTTTTTTTCTGGATAGTAATATTTGCAAAATACTACCCATGCCTCATCTTGGGAGAAAAACTGTGCTGGTCTATATCATCTATAAGAATATATCATATATATGTTTTTCAAAGTCAAAAGTCACATTAGTATGGGGCCAGAGCATCACCAAATAGTAAAAATATAATTGGAATTCTGAATATATTTTTAACTAACCCTGGTATATGCCTTTCAAAAGGCATTAAACCACTAGAAGAAACTATCTTTCAAAATTAATTCATTCCATAGACCTAGCTGGAATTCAGATTTGTCAGCAACCCTTAGAAATTGTAATTTGCCTGATTCTGGAGGAATAATATCTCAGAAAAAGTTGGCAAACAAGTTAGAAATAATGTGAGATGAGTTCTACACTGATAGTCAGGAGATTGAATCTTGCTCTGGTTCAATTTATAAATTAGCATAAACCTAAACTAGCCAATTAGCATTTCCGAGGCTCAGTTCGTTGCATATAAAATGAGGAATTTGTCCTTTCTTCTTCCAATGTGACTCTATACATTTCATGACTCTATACATTAAAAACTGTAAAACTAGATATTTCTGGACAAAGAAAAAGGCAGAAGAATGACCATCTAGAGATGTTAAATGAAACTAGCCATTAAAGGATTTCTGAAAGAAGCTAACTGTTAGATTAGGACTCTATTTGATTTTAAATTTCTTATGAAGAATATTTTTCTAAAAAGAAGAATAAAGTATCAGCAGAAACAACTTATTCTTGGAAATCAATTTAAACAGGAATTAATTCATCTCTCTACTATAATAGCATTTTACAAACATTGTAAATGTTTATCATTAAGTCAATTATGGTTTGGTAAATGGTATGGAAATATCACTCGGATACAAGTTTTTGTTATAAACCTTCTGAATAAAGACAGAGCAAAATATCAAAAGGCTGAACTGTAGAATGAGACACTGTGGCTTGGAAATACTGTCCCCTGTGATTCACCAAAGAAGAGGAAAGCGTTTTCTCAAAGCCCAGATTCTTTAGAGAACGCCACACAAAGGAACGCTGTAATCAGCAAGCATCCATTTCTGTAGTGCGCACCTATGATGTTAACTGAGGTGCAGGACTTATACTTTTGGTATCTGAGATGAGAAGCAAACTGCCCGTTTTGATGTGAAAAGGCATACCAGCCTGACCAGTATTTTGACCAAATCGGTTAACCTGCTTCACATTTGGAGAGAGTGAGATTTCCAAGTTGAGCTAATTAAAAAAAGACTCAAAAACTTTCCAAGTACTCTACCTAGAAATGCTAATTTCATAGGGCAGAAGAGCACATACCTGAGCGCCACGGTCTGGGAATCATTTTGTATTCTCAATACCGCTTCATTCTGTGATGTCTAGCGTTGCTCTCTAACCTATCATCTGTGCTTCCACTGCATTCGCAATATTGTCTTATCAATGTTTTAAATGTATAATGCATGATATCTGCCTTTTGCCTTGTGCTCCTTCATTTCCTGTTCTTTCCTGCTTTCTTTGATATATGTCCACTTGCTTCCAGATATTTGATATATCTGCAATTTATTTTAATACATAATATGAGAAGGGATCTAACTTCGTTTTCTTCCAGATTCATTGCCACTTGGGACAGCACTTTTACTAAGTGAAACTCAGTTAGGATCTTATTTAAACATTAAAAAAAGAACACACACTAGTGGAATTTTTTAAGAGGTGTGGTTGATGCTGAATTGCTCCCTAGGAGAATCACCAGTCTACACAGCTAAGCGTTTCTTGAGACTTCTCCTTAGACAATAAAATTATGTGATAGGCTTAAATGATAATGATCATTATAGTTTAAGACCCTTAAAGACAGAAATCAGAGCAAATTCATTCTATATTCACCACCGTTCACACATTACTTTTCATATGTAAAGTGTACCGGCTAGGATTCTCTAGAGAAATAAGTAGGAAATATATATACTTGGTTCACAATTTAGTTTGCAAAAAGAAGCAGTTGGCAAACTTTTGTCTTTATTCGCAAACTCTGCATCGGCTGACAAACACAACCATGGCCATCTTTCCCACAAACACAACCATGGCCATCTTTCCCACAAACACAAGCATGGCCATCTTTTCCAAAATTGTAGAACAAATTAACATCATGAACTGAGATAGATAGATAGATAGATAGATAGATAGATAGATAGATAGATAGATCCGAATCATGCAAGTGGATTTATTAAATAGGTTTATAGAATCAGAAGTGGGAGGTCTACAGTATCTGTCCACACACTGGAGAGCTGGAGGATCCAGCAGCTACTCAACCCAAGAAGCTGGAAGCCACAGAACAAAGGGGATAACACACAGCACGGGTGTGAGACTGAATGCTTGGAGGCTCCCTGAAGAGTCCCTGGAATTCATCGGAAGGCTGAAGAAACTGGAATCTGATGTCCACACGTGATTGCTGCAGCAAAGGGTGCTCCTACTCAAGCAGAATGGAGATTCCAAAAAATTCAGCAGACTTTCTCTTTCTCACCTTTCATTCAACCCAGGCTGCAAGCCCATTGGATGGTGCTACCCACAAGTGAGTGGATCCTCTCAGCTCAGTTTGCCAGCCAATGGGCCAATCACCTCTGGAAACACCCCACAGACACACTCAGAAGTGCTTCACTAATCTGGCAGAGAGTTCTTAACGCAATCAGGTTGACGTATCATGACTAATAATCACAATCCACCCCTTGTCCACTTGACAACCAGACACATCTTCTTAAAGCATACTTAATCTCCAAACAGAGCCAATAGCAAGTTCCTAATTCTACCTAATATGATACAACTATCCTGCATACAGCAAGAGGTGCACTAATTCCTCCCCAAAAATAGAAGACGAAGTTTTTTCTTGGTTGATGTTTACTCTTCTCCTGATGCTGTATAACATATAATGTATAGATTTAACAATATTTCAGTACTGATGTTAAGTCAATCAACGTCATGCTGCATGATGTAGTAATTCAAAGAAAGAAAACAAAATATCGGCTTAAAACATGTGTATCTGTGCACAAATACATTAACGAAATAAGGAAGAAATACACAAGACAATTATACTCCTCATAAGTATAACTGGTCATGTGGCCATAGCTGGTATTTATACTACTTTCTTTTACTACATACTCTGTATTTTCTCCCAAGGAAATACAAAGCAAGTGCCTCACTGGATCTTGGTTCTTTATGCTGAGGGGCAACTCATACCTTCATTCTGGAAGAGTCTGGCCATTTGCCATTCTACCTGGATTGGGTTGTTGAAGTGTCCCATTGACCTTAATAAGAGGGAATGGTAATATTAGGAGACACACTAAGGGATGCCCTACACCCATCTGGGGCATTGTGGTGGGTTCATATACCCCATACCATACTTTTCTAATGTAAATTGCAGTTTAGCATAATAGTAGCTGGCCGTGCATCTCAGTAGCTGTGCCTGGGGGCTATAGGAAGCAGTCCTTGTGTTTAGCCACTTGTTAAGATGAATGGCAAAGTGGGTGCACCTGTGCAAAAATGTCAACTTGAGATTTTTACCCACATAATGCTCCATGTAATGTTTTTGGTATGTTTCTCTGGACATCATGGAGGAGGGGTAAAATACACCCATATCATTCTCCTGTTATGTAAATATGTAATTTACCATAATGGCATGCAGGTGTGGCTCACAATGTCTGTGTCTGGGGAAATCAGGAACCCATCTGTGCATTCGGCCACTTGGCAGACAAATGGCCAGGTGTGTGCAAGAGTTCCAAAGCAGAAACAGGCAAGTTTTACTCATGAAATGCCCATTGTTAAATTTCTGTACATTTAGGACTTGTTTTAAGAAAATTTTTCTTTTGATTTTGAATGTAGAAGTAGCCCGACTCAGGACAATGGATGTGAAAAACCAGATTTGCAAGTTTAGGAGGAGGTCAAAAGTGAATTATCAGGTGACTCGGATGATGATGAAGACTTTGGCAGTGGCCACATGAACCAAAGTTCCTGTGACAGTGAAATAAAGCAAGAATCAACTGATACAGACACAGGGAATGAAGATCTCCTTGATTTAGATGATGAAGAAGACAGCAATGTGAGTACAAATTTGACGAGTCACAATGGTACAAAATTGTCATGCACCCGAATGGAACACTCCAATGATAGGACTCATAGGTCCAAAAATACAGTGAGGATCTTGGCAGGGACAAAACCTATTGGACAGAATGCCAGCGTTGCCATTCAATGTTGGAAATCGTTTGTAATAGATGAAATGCTGCAAGATGTTGTGAAATACACAAATGATGAAATGTAAGTAAATTGTTCTATATGTACCAATAGTCATACTCAAAAACGTGTTTATTATGACATATCACTAGGTGAACTGAAAGTATTCATAAGTCTGTTGTTCTTAGCAGGGCTTTCTCATGGTAACTGCAGGAATGTAAAAGACTTATTGGGAAGTGATGGGTGTGGACCTGGAATTTGTAGAATAATAATGACATTGAGGAGATCTGGTGTCCTTCAAAACTGCCTGAGGTTTGATGACAAATCACCCACCAAGAAAGAAAAAGAACTGATAATCTGGCCGCTATCTGCCCATTGTTTGACAATTTTGTTTCAAAATGTAAATTTTCATACCATCTGAATATATGACTACTGATGAACATCTTGCAGCATTTGGTAATCACTGTAACTTTAGGCTGTATATGCCAAAAAAGCCTTCAAAATACAGTATAAAAATATGTGTTGTGGTAGATGCAAGGACATACTATACTTTCAATTTAGAAATTTATCCTGTAACTCAGCTGCCAGGTCTTTATTCATATAGTAATGAACCAAATTATATTGTGAACAGACTTGTTATTCCCATCTCCCAAACTAATCAGAATGTGACATTTGACAATTATTTGACCAGATTGATATTACGTTTGCTAACAGAGCACACTCTGACCAGTGTAGAAAATTTACCCAAGAACAAAGCAGAAATTCCCAATGAAATGTTGCAATTCCAAAACAGAAAATTGTATAGTACGATCTTTGGATTTCAGAAAGGTATAACGTTGGTCTTGTGTATGGCAAAGAAAAACAAACTGGTACTGCTGGTGTCAACATCGCACTATGATGGAAAATTGACAGAGATACTCTGACAAATTGAAGCTTGAGATGGTAACTTTTTACAACAAAACCAAAGGCAGAGTAGATGCTGTTGATGAGTTTTATGCAGCAACTATGATGTCACCAGAAACACAAAGTGTTGGCCAAGGAATGGTTGTGTTTTACTCAATGCTAAACATGTGTGGCATAAAAAGTTTGATAGTTTACAAAGAAGATAGCAAGTCCAAAATATCACAGAGAAATTTTCTTAGAGGACTGGGACTCGAACTCATAAAAGATCATTTACAACAGAGGAAGAACAAAATGTCACTAGTGGGTGTCTAGGGGTAATGTAAGTGGTATCACTTTTATATCTACCCTTGATTCTTCAACCTGGGAACCCTGGCTATGAGAGAAACTGTTCCATACACTGGATGCTGATTCAAAGCACAGGTAGCCTTCCAGGGACCCTTGCCCCCGCCCTGCAAGGTATTCCTACCTAGCTGAAGCTACATTTGCATCTTTAAAAAGCTGTTCCAACTTTTGGATGGTAGGGAACATGGTAAACAAGTGAAGTGAATTCCATGAGCATGAACCCACTGGGGCACTTCTTTGGCTGTGAATTATGTTCCATGGTCAGAAGCAATGCTGTGTGGAATGCCTTGATGCTAGACCTCCATTACAATAAGTTTGCCCTCCTTGCCTTTGGCGACTGAGTGTTGCCACTCAGGGATTCAATTATATCCATCGTAATTCAGTTTCACAATTGAGTGACTGGTCTTCACTGTAAGGTCTGGTTTACGGAGAACTGCAATGACAGAACTCTGCAAGGAAGTGGGTGCTCTTCTCACAAATCTGTTTTTAAAGTATTAGTGAAGACTACATTTTCTAGCCCCAGTGTGGAGGAGCAGGTTTTATCTGGCACATCCACTTCGCATTCCCATTTCCTGGAGCCTTTGAGTACCCTCCTCAATGATAAACCAAGGAATATCAGGCATCTCTACCTCATTCACTGCGGGCCATTTTTTATCTATA
The DNA here is from genome assembly GCA_004026905.1 of Hystrix cristata. Taxonomy (NCBI): domain Eukaryota; kingdom Metazoa; phylum Chordata; class Mammalia; order Rodentia; family Hystricidae; genus Hystrix; species Hystrix cristata. The sequence continues at coordinate 13,938 of PVJO010020029.1, read as the reverse complement.
TTTGAGTCAACCAAACAAATAAACTATTAGCACTTCTTTTAACTCCATGAGCTATGATATTTAATCCATAATCTCTGCTTAGTAGGCCCACATTAAATTCAACCTCATCCAGATTTATGTTCCTTCCACTATTTTTCCCACAACTTTAAAATTCATTCCCATATTCGTTCCCCAGATCTCTGCTTGTAAGAATCTGAAAACTGAAGTTCTTTGGGAGTGTAGGTACCTCTTTATGGGTCATACTGGAGCCTTCTGAGATTTGAGCCTGATTGTAGGCCAAGAAGCAAAAGTGGGTGGTGAGAACGGGTCCTGAGAAGTGTCAGCATTGTCCCATTTGGTGACTGCATCAGAAAAGGACTTCACTGCTTCCAAAGGCAATGCAGGATTAGGGTCCTCAGGTAGCGGTGCTTAGGTGGACATCGGAGTTGAAGAGGCTGGGGATGCCTCTTCCACTGAGGGTGGGGAAATCTCTTCTTCTGGCAAAATAAAACATCAGAGTTTAGGAGCTCAGTTTCTCCAGTCTCAGCAGCTTCCACCCAAACATCTCCATCTCAATTTATGGGACACCATTTTTTTCTGATCAGTGTCCTCACTTTACCTGCAATGGGGCTAAGAGTTATACTGTAATTCAGCCAATCATATGATGAGGGCTTGTGTTCAGTATCTTCAGCCCTACTACTGCAAAAGAGAAGATTGTCCTTCAGGACACTTTTAGAAGACTTTAGGGTGTTTGTTCATGCCTGAAACTGGGAAGTTGAAACTTTGATCTCATTCTTTTCCTTTATTATTTTTGCCCAGGGATACTAATCAGCCAAAATAATTATATTCCTTAGTCTTCCAAAAATATTCAACAGTATTGTGTATAGAGTCACTAGATTTCTTGCATCTCAAAAATGGAGAATTAACAGTTCACGCCATGGACTATCAGTACACCATGGACTATCTCTACATGATTGTTAGGAGAGATCAGGGCAATTGTAGGTTTCATCAAGTTAGAGAGCTAATTCCAGGAACCCCTAATAGGTTAGGGAAATTCATCCTTACAATTCTGTCTCTTTAGAACCACCTGGTACCAACATCTGTGTTGGTTAAGTTTCTCTGTCCTCAAGAAATATAGTTGATAGGATATATATAAATATCCACAAGGGGACTTATCAGGTAGGCCAGCCCAGGAAGCTGGAAGGTACAGGAGAAGGATCAAGGATATAGCACCAGCCCAGGATTAAAGTTCTGGAAGGTCCCTGGAGAATTGCTAGAGCAAATATGCTTCAGAAGTCTGAAGAAACTAGAAACTGGTGTCCATAGGTAACAGAAGCAGCAAAAGATGCAAGTGCTGGGGCAGAACAGAGCAGGAGACTGTCTCCCCTCTCATTGCCCCAGGCTCCAAGCCCATCGAGTGGTGTCAGCCATAATCTGGACAGGCCCCCCCACTCTGTTGCAGATCATCTATAGAAACCCCCCTCAGACACACTCAGAATTTTGCTTTACTATCTCCAAGGCATCTCTTAAGTCAAGTTGACATATCATGACTAATGGTCACATTAAATATTCAATAATACTCATTTAAATTAACAGTATGGTAATACAGCATGTATCCAATGTACCCAAAGGATTGAGGCTATTTTAAAATGAAAAGAGATTCAACCACAATTATATATATTGCTGTTGAAGACCCATTTTACATCTTGCAATAATAGGCCTACCAATTGCAGTTATGAGAAGAATTCCCATAGGTTTAGTATAATAATAATATTTAAAGAAAAGAAGCCACATGTAATTGGGCATTGTAGCAAATTAGGAGAGAGTAAATGTTGCAAATGTTGTTGATTATATACCCAACAAAAAGGATCTTTCTTCCTTATAGCAAACAAGACTCATTTGAGTCTTCAGTCATGTGTGTGCTAAGAGAGTATTCATTGTCAAGGGGTAAATTACAACTAGTGTCAGCCAATCATGATATCTCATTCCCCTCAATCATGATTGGTTTAGACCTGCACATATAACTCAATTCTAGTTGATGAGACCTGCAGATAAATTTGACCAAAGTTTTCTAACCAAAGTTTTCTCTGATGACAATGTAGAATTCAAGAGAAAATACGACTCTCTTCTGTTTGTATGGTTGTTGTAGAGTTATCTTGCATTTACAACAAGCTAAAAGATTAAAAAAAAAAAAAAACTTGGCCCATAAGAGTATTACCAAACTATTAAATCAATGAACCCCCAAACTCACTCTAATTCCAGTCTTGCTACTATTTAGGGAGTTAAGCCTCTTGTTATTTAAGAGGCACATTTGTGGCACTGTTGACTTTACATAAAGTTAAAACCATCGTAGCTGCTATACATGGCAGCAACGATTTTGAATCTTGCTCTAGCTTCACCACTCACTACATTTATATTGTGATAAATGTATTGTTTCTTCTATTTAGTATTGTTCTTTACAGATGAAAGTAATCCCAACTGAGTAAATCATCAACATAATTACATACAAAAAGTACATAGATATATCAAATGTTGTATTTTTGTTTAGAAATAGAATTGGGCAATTTTTCACCAAACTGTAAGGACATTTCTTTGATTATTGAATGCTGATGGGAGTTCCACATCTATATTGTGGATAATCATGATGGATAACAATTTATCATCCACCCTAGAACATTGGAGAGTAAAAGGACTCACTATTCTAGTGACTATAATTATACGTAAATATATAAACCTTCCTAAAAATAAAATTGTATATTCATTTATATTAAAAGAAATATTTAAAATCTTGATAGTATCTGAATATTTAAAAATAAAATACGCAGAATACCCAAGTTGCCTTGGTGTACATTTTCATACTTGAATCAGTTTCTTAGCCATATTTATTTAATATAGCATCACTGGTATTTTTTCTAACTGATACAGTTTTTCTAAGATTTACTGGTTATTTTTTTCTCCACAAAATTGCTACAGCCATCTTTAAAGTGGCATTTTATGCTTAATGAATTTTTAAATTTTGATACCTTCAATGAACTTTCCTCTATAGTTACATTTTTCAATTGATAAAATATCCTCACTGGCCACTGTGCTCTGTCTCTCTCTCTGTCTCTCTCTGTCTCTGTCTCTGTCTCTCTCTCTGTCTCTTTCTCTCAGTGGCCTGCTCTAGCCCCGCAGAGTGCACTTCTTTTCCTACATTTAATTGGCCCACACTTGCTCTGTACAGCATGCTTCTTTCCTAACTTTCATTAATGTAAAATCTTTTTACCCTTTTCTTTTCACTTTTTTTTTTTTGTCCAATCCTTTGTGCAGGACAAGATTCAAGAAAGAATCTCTAGAAAGAATCTCCAGCACCCCAAAGCCCTGTAATATACAGAGTTCACCAAAAAAGAAAAAAAGGTACACACACTTCAGGAAAAAAAAAATAGTATGATGCTTTGTCAACAGATGATGTTACCCTCATATGGGGAACCCTAGAGGATGTCGTATATCCCAGAAAACCCACTACACTGCTGCCACTTAGAGAAGAAACTGAAAATTCATGTGCAGCAATTTCAATGACCAAGGTTACCCAAGCAAAAGTTTACCATACTAATAAATGTCTAGAAGCCAATGGCCTCCGCTTTGAGCACCTTTTGTAATTGTAGAGGCCAAAGATAACTTGTGTTAATCTTATGATGTCTCAATAAGTTTAGTATTAAGGTATTTATAAAAGTTTTTCTTTTCCTGAACTGTGTATACATTTTTTTGGTAGACTCTGTACTGGCAAAGCCACCCAGGTGGTAAGGCCTTTGGGCATGGTTTTTTCTCTTCCTCTTTGAAGTCCATGAACTCAAACCAAGAAGGACTGGTGTGTTGTGGCAGGGTGGAATGTACCTGCCACTCCTCATCTGGAACATGCCACTGCCAGGATGCTAAACGCTCAGGTTCAGTAATTAATTGAAGAGATAAAGTTTAAAATAAAGGAAAATGGTTATTTGGAAAAGAGTGGGGAAAAAAAGAAGACAGACAGCTATTCTGAAGAAGTAGGTGGCACCAGAAGTGAATACCCATGGATTTTTGTCCTCTGCTCCTTTTTATATAGGACTACTGATTTCTCTCACACCCCCCATGTGGGCACCTGGAAGTTATTGCCCTCTGATTGGCTGTCTGGTTGTCTTTGATCCTAACCTGAACAGTCTATCTACATTCCTTCTGGCCATTTGATTTCTTCCTGCCCTTTTGTGATGTGTAAGTGTGGGAAAGAGCTTCATAGAAAGGCAGCTTAGAGATAGAAAGTAAAGGGTACGTTATGTGGCTGGTGCACTGGCATAGTGATACTAAACTGAGAATGTACATATAAATATATATGTATAGATGTGTGTGTCTTTTACACATTAAATAAGAGTCCTTAGGTAGCTGTTCCTTATCTCTTTTGCATTTTATCAGAGATGGGAAGAGGGGGCTGGTTTCTCTAGCCTTTCAAGTTCCTGGCTATATCCCTGGTGGGCCTGTTCACTCTTCCTGATAAATTCTTATGTTAATTGTGCTACCTTCTGCCTTCCCAGGTCTGGTTTCTATGTTTACCTTTGTCTTTTTAATTGCTGGAGTCTAACTGCAGAAGCGAAAATTGCCTTTGGTAAGATTTCCTATTAATTTCTTTAATAAAATTTAACGAGATCCCATTTTATCTTTTTTCCCGCCTATGACCCCCTGTCCCTACAGGTCTGTTATTTTCTTTCTCTTTCTCTCCCTCCCCTGGGAAAGAGCCTTCCCCTTTTTGTGGCTCTCTCCCAGGATGGGCTTTCACTCTCAGGGGGCTCTGATGTTGGTCGTTCAGGAGAGGCAGGGAGCTAGATGATGGTAAAATTTAATGGAAGCTGAGGAGTTCAGGAAGTTTTCTCATGGGTCTGGGAACAGTTTCCTAGTGTGTCCCTCCATGTGGGAAAGGAGGAGGGGAACTGCATGGCCTCTGTGGTTGTCCCAGCTGGTAAGAGAGGTTCACAGGTCTTCCTCAAGTTTATCTCCCTTTTTCTTTCCTTTGTTTCTTGTTTTTGGTTACTCATTGTGGGTATGAGTCAGTTAAGAGTTGTCAGAGAGCCCTTCATTAACTCAGTCACAGAAAAAATTGTTCAGCTTCCCTGTGTATGACCTCACATTTAGTACACTCTTTTTGCCAGATGTTATGTTTTCCCCAACAATTTGTTCATCTTTCTCACTCTTTTGGGAACCTGTTTGTATTCAGAATTTCATCTGTGCTTTTCCATTAGATGGCCTTCTATTACTGGTAACCTTAGTGAGTCAGTTTCTCAGGGCCTTGTTTCATCCCACTCCTTTTTCCCACCATTTTTGCAGCCATTCTGGTTCCTCATGAGTCAGTTACATGAATCTGTCATGTTTGTCCACCATCGTTTTTCAACTGACCTCATGGACACAAGGAAATCGCACCTTTGTAGATAAGAGCTATGCCTCCACTTTTTAGAAACACATGGGCCTCCTCACTGCTTCTCTTCTGATTTGGGTTAGATTTTGTCCTTGTTTCTTCTAACAGAAATTCAGTTAATTTAGAAAGATGTGCCTGCAGCCTGAGCAAAACAAAGGAAATTGCCAATAAAGGTCAATTCGAAGAGTTGTGATCATGTGAGGTAGAGATATCCTTGTAGATAGAACTTTTTGTCTTAAATGTTAAAAAAATACATAAATAAATAAGGTCTCTGTCTCTACTGCCTTAAACAAAGTATATGCCAAAGATTTATTACTGGAATAAATACTGTTTCTCAGGTGGCTAACAGAGACTCCAGGTGAGCCTCCACCCTGATCTAAGGGAGCCCCCCACTTGGGTGAGGGGGGTTCACTCTGATCTCATAAAAGTTCCTCAAGTAACTATGGGTGCCCTGGGGGCTCCACCCTGATCTCTTGAGAGTTTGCTGTTTCTAAGGGAGCCACTGGAGAGTACCACCCTTCTCTCTAAAAAGTCAGTGTACAAAGGCACCATGGGAAACACCCTGAACATCCCAGTGACCTTGTCATTAAGATGTACACTATTTTTCACTTAGGGAATTTTCTCAAAAGGCAAGGAAATTGGTATGAAATTCCTTATATTCATGCTTGTATGACTCTTTATCTCTGAAAAGGACCAAGGACTATGATACTTAAAGAGGCCTCCAAGGGAAAGAAACGTGGTGTTGTTGATGATCCTGTCCTCAGATACCCACCTGTGTCTCATGGGGATATGGGTCTCTCCCATCTGTTTCCACCAGAGGCTAGTAGCCCAGGGAGTATGGCCCAGTTACTGGGCGTGGCCTTTTTCATGCTCAACAATTGGGATTTAGAAGAGGATAGAAGGAGAAGAGCTCAGAAAAAAAGACCAAAATATGGCTATTGCAATTGGCAATGCTTTAGGCACACACGCACACAAGTCATTCAAGGGAAAATCCAGGACAAATTGAGACATGCTTTAAATGCAAAGAAACTGTACAGTGGACACACGACTGTACCAAGCTAGTGCCCAAGCCCTGCTCCATATATCAAGGGCCATTGTGTCTGCATTATAGCACTGGAGGATTGACTATCCCTGCTCTCAGAGAAGGGCTGGGCTAGGCAAAACTCTCATCTCCCACTCTGACAAAGACTGGAGAGGCTTGAGATAACTCGTGATGCCTGTGTCCATGGACATTATCACCTCCTGTGAAGAGATTCAGTGGCCCTAGATGTCATGGGTAAGCCAATTCAATCACCGGTAGATACAGGGGCAGCTCATATTGTTTTAAATTCCTTCTCTGAAAAACCATCTGATGGATTGTGGTGAAGGGGACCCCAGCCCCAAGCTTCTTTACTCCTGTTTTGACATGTCAATTCAAAGGTCAAACATTTAAGCATGGGTTTTTAATCATTGCACAGTATCCTACTCCCTTATATGGAAGAAATTTACTAGTAAATTGAAGGCAGTGTATCTTCCCAGGCAGGTCACTGTCATTCATTGCAAAGGACACCAAAGAGATATGTCTAAAGTCTCTTTAGAAAGTCAGAAGTCTAAGGTAAGAAGGGCAGCCTTACAGCCCTTCAACAGCCTAGCCTTATTCCCTTTTCCTGAGAAGCCATTAAACTGCTCCTTCTGAGGTAGGAGATTAGGGCATGGCAAAAGGTGGCTGGGGAGGTAGGCGTGACCTGTTAACTACAAGATCCCGGACTAACGTGCAGAGCAGTTCCCAAAGCCCTGCATGTGGACTTTTCACAAGAACTCGAGCAGGTTTTCAATAGGATGCTTAGACCTGACATCAGCCTGAGGCTGAGATCTCAGTACTGCCTCTCAGGACCCATATGTAGAAGTTCTCAAGGGTTTCCTCGAGATTTGGGCAGCAGAAAAGAAACAGAGCCATGAGAAGCAGGGCTATCATAACTGTCCACAACAGCCCACACTGTGTTTCCCAGATGCAGTGTGTACTTTTATCTTTGCTCTTACCTTCTTTTTCTCTTTAGTAGGCCCAAGCTCACTCTGCAGAGCCAGTTTCTCCCCAAATCTTCACTTCTACTTTCTTGAATAAACTGTGCCACCTGCCTTTTCGTTCATTTCATACAATTCTTTGTTTGAGAAAAGAAGAACCTGGAATCTAACTCCAGAAGGAGAGTTGAACAACGTAGAACCCAGTAACATTTAGTTGGTGAGCCACTTTTAGAAGCAGGCTACCTGATAACACTTTCTCAAGGGATGCAGTAGAAACCTATAAAAACCCTTCACAGGAAATGGCCACTTGAATTTTCACAGGACCCATATGTAGGCTTACTGGCTAAGATCAAAGATTCTGATTCAGAACTTATTTCTTCAAATGCTGGTGAGGCTTGTGTTTTCAATATTTTCTGACACTGAATGTCTAAGGAGAAGAGAAACTTCAGATGTTTGTGGGTTACTTTAAAAATCTAAACCCCAACTCTTATTTTTGTATATATTGTGTTTGGAGGAATTATAGAACTTGCATAAACAAATCAAGATGGCAACTAGGGAAAAGGAGAGAATATCTCTGAACTTTTGCTCCCTGCTATTTACAATGAAAATAAACTTGCATGCATGTCTTCTTTCCCAGACCCTCTGGGTCTTTTAATTTCCAATCATTTAAAGCCCCATAAGGAAAAGAAAACTGATGACATCTGGGAAGATGGCAGAGTGGTAAGCAGCAAAAAATCACCTTTTCCAAGATTTGGAATACAGACCCTGGAAAATAACAACTTGAGGAAGGAAAGAAGGAGAGAAGTGGATCCCTGGGACCCAGGAAGGACCTGAAAGGAAAACTGGAGCCTACAGAGAAATTGAAGAGATAAACTGCAATGCAAAAAAAAAAAAGAAGAGGTAACCAGTACTTTTTTCCCCAGCTCCTGGCTCATGGTGTGAGAAAGGAAGATCGAATCTACATAGACAGAGTGAGGGTGGTGCCTCCAGAGGCCTCTGAGGAGAAATGCACCAGTGGAATGTAGCAGGGATACTGTGTGATAAAACAACTGGTGGGTGACTCCAGTCCAAGTTGCTGCTGTGTAGCATGCTCGGTCAGACACCATTTTAGGGAGGGGCCAGCTAAGCTTGGGACTCAGAGCAGCCACGAGTTGGCTTCATCTCAGGACATCAAGTGTTAAATTACCACAGTGAGCGGATGAGGAAAAATCACAGGAGATGTCCATGGTCAGTCAGCAAGAGACACCCAGAGTGTTACAAGCTAAATGATTCAGGCCCTAACACCATGACCATACATCAGGTTCAGCATGAACTTCCACAGATTTGAAAGTTCTAGAACTAATGCCACATCCTAACACTATTGCCAGCTTGCTGGGATTATCCAGCATGAATCTAGGCTCTGACTGCCTTCTTTGTCTACCAGCAAGAGCAGAGTCATGTCTTGAATTAAACACTGACACAAAACTATAGACCCCAGAAGAAAACTACAGGGTTGAAATCACAGATAAACCTTTTTTAAGTTTTTGCTGATTTTGTTTCATTTTGTTTCTCTCTGATTGTTTGGTTTTGTTTCTTTGCCAGGGTGAACACTGTTTGTAGCTTTTTTGTTTTGTTTTATTTTGACCCTGTTTTTGTTTTTTCGTTCTTTCTTTCTTTCCTTTCTAATTCACCAGTTTCCTAAATTGAGTAATTTTCCTCTACCCTTGAGTCTTGCTTTTTATCTCTTTTTCTTCTTTTATTTCACTATTTTTTTCCTCTTCTCTCTTTTAATTTTTCCCCAGGGGGAAAATTGCTCTATTTTGGGGATATTTATCATAAATACTTTTCTGATTTGTCTTAGATTTTATTATATAAGTATAAATCTTATACCAACAGTTAAAGGTGATGAAATATTAGTTATCACAGCTTGTCATTTTCTAGTCTGTGTTTGATGCTACTACTTTAGCCAAGGTGACAGAGTTGCTGTGATCATTGATCTCCCTTGTATGCCAATACCTTGAATTTTGGGGGACATAAACAATACTATAGTCCAGTACCAAAGAACTGGATGCAAGGACAAAGAGGCTGCAACCTCTCATCCCTAATAAACAGAAGACACAAGATCCTAGGACAGACTCAAAGGCCAAGAGCCTGTTATGCCTAGAAGACATCTCCAAAAAGCAGTCAGAGGTATTGATATAAGTAATAAAGCTACATACCATAAGTAACTCACAAGTCTTAATGCAGAAAACAAATAAACAACAATAAAAAATGAGAATATACAGAAGCAAGATTCAACCTCAGACCCCCAGCTTGCCTCAGACTTGAGGCAAGTTCAGGGGGCATTGAGGTGGAAGAAATCAAAAGGAAGTGGCTAAGAAACAAAGCAGGTGAAAGAGTCTCTAGAAAAAAACAAAACAGAAATGACTATGGAGATAATTAAAGAGATGATGACCATAATTATGGACATGGTTATTGAATCTAGAGTAGATACAGATTAAAAAAATAGAGAAGCTTAGGAAAGTGATGGAACCCATTAATAACCAACATAAGAAAGAACTAGATTCCATAAAATAGATTCAAACAGATACTGAGGAGATTCAAACTTCTATTTAAAGTATACACAGCAGAATCAATGAACCTGAAGATAAAATATCAGATCTAGAAGATAGGATTGCAATTAGAGATCATCAAATGAAAGAATTCTTCAAATAGCAAGAGAAAATGAAAAATCAATCCAAAAACTGCCAGGTGATGCAAAGAAGAATAATAAAATTAATTGGAATCAATGAAAAATCAGAAGATAGCACAAAAGACAGAAAAAACTTATTGATAGAAGAAATAGCAGAAAACTTCCCAAGCATGGAAAAAGAATTTGACATACAGATACATGAGGCATATAGAATTCCAACTAGCCATGATCAGAAAAAACTACAAAGCATATAATAGTCCAGATTCCAGAAATTCAATAGAAGAACGGAACATTAAAAGCTGTTAGAGAAAAGAAACAAATCGCCCAAAAGGAAAAACCTATCAGAATCATAGCCAGCTTCTCAACACAAACCCTTAAGTCAAGGAGACCATGGAGTAAAGTATTTCAAGCCCTAAAAGAAAATAACCTCTAACACAGATTGATGTACCCTGCAAAACTATCTTTCAAGATTGCTGGAAAAATAAGATATTTCCATGACAAAGAACACCCAAAGAAATTCATGACCACCAAACCAGCACTCCAAAAAGTTATGAAGAATATTCTAGAAAAAGACAATGAAGACAACAATTTCAAGACTCTCAGTAGAATGAATCCATAAAGCAAGGCAAGCAACTAAATAGAGGGGAAAGAAAGGGAATCAACAACAGGAAAATAAAATGTTGACAAGGACAAGTCAATACCTATTAGCTATAGCCATCAATGTGAATGGTTTCAATTCACCAATCAAAAGAAACAGATTGGCAGGATGGATCAAGAAACAAGATCCAACAACATCCTTCATACAAGAAACACATTTAACTCAAAGAGCAATTCATAGCCTGAAAGTAAAAGGATTAAAAACAATACTCCATGGGACAGGAACACAGAAAAAAGCAAGGGTAGCTATTTTATTTGTAGACAAAACAGATTTCAAGCCAAGACTGATTAGAAGAAGTCACTACGTACTTGTTAAGGAAATAATCCAAGAGGAAGCAGTAAGAATTATAAATATTTTATGTCAAAATACCAGCACACCCAACTATATACGACAAACACCAATGGAAGTGAAAAATCAAGTAAACACTAATACTATTGTAAAGAGGGACCACAGTACTCGATGGTCACAAATAAACCAACTAAGCAAAAAGTCAACAAAGAAATATCAGAACTGAACTGAAACTTTGAATAAAAGAACTTAGTAGATATTTACAGATTGTTTCATCCAACAACAGAATACACATTCTTCTCAGGTACACACAAGGCTTTCTTCAAAACAAACAACATACTAACTCATAGAACATTCTTACATAAGTGCAAAGGAATTGAAATTATTCCATGCATATTATCAGATCATAGTGCAATGAAACTGGAAATAAATGGCAAAAGAATGCACAAAGACTGCATAAACATGTGAAAATTAAATACTACCCTCTTGAATAACCAATAAGGCACAGATAAAATTAAAGAAGACATTTGACAGTTTTTGTCCATTACACTATAATGCCAATACGACATACTGGAATTTATGGGATGCGGTGGAAACATTCCAGTGAGGGAAGTTTATAGCAGTGAATTCCCACATCGTTAAAAACAGAGTGAGCTCAAATAAATAACCTAAAGTTTAACCTCGAATGTTTAGAAAAAGAACAGCAAGTTAAACCCAAAGCACATATAAGAGAGGAAATTATAAAGATCGGAGCTGAATTTAATGCAACTGAGATTAAGAAAACAATACAAAGAATCAATAAGAGTTGGTTCTTTGAAAGATTAAATAAAGTAGAAAATCCCTTAGCCAATCTTATCAAAAGAATGAAAGAAAAGGCACAAATCCATGCAATTAAGAATGAAAAAGGTGAAACTGCAATGGATGCTGCAGAAATCAAGATCATTATTACCTACTTTGAGATCCTGTACTCTAATGATACAGAAAAATTAGAAGAAATGGAGATTCCTAAACATATGAATTACCAAAGCCAAATCAAGAAGTATAAAAATTCTAAATAATTCAGTTAATTAATGAAATTGAATAAGTAATTTTAAACAACTGTCGATGCACCACATTAACAGAGTCAAGGGGAAAAAAATCACAAGATCATCTCAATAGACACAGAAAAAGCATTTGACAAAATCCAACACCCAACCATAAAGAATATACTACAGGAAATTGGAATAGAAGATCATTTATCTCACTCTGATAAAAGCCATCCATGACAAACGAACAGCCTACATCATACTAAATGGACAAAAACTGAAAGCTTTCACTCTAAAATCAGGACCAAGACAAGGATGCCCACTATCACCTCTTCCTTTCAATATAGTTCTGGAAACATTAGCCAGGGCAATTATAAAAGAGAAACAAATAAAAGGAATATGGATAGGAGAAGAAGAGATAAATTATCATTAATTGCTGATGACATGATACTCTATATAGAAGACCCCAAAAACACCAGCAAAATATTCTTAGAATTAATAACCAAATTCAGTAGCATAGCAGGATACAAACTCATCACTCAAAAATCAATAGCATTCCAGGACACAAATAATAAACTCACTGAGATAGAAATTAGGGAACACTTTCACAATAGTATCAAAAAATAATGAAATACTTAGGAATCCATCTAATGAAAGTGAAAGATCTATACATTGAAAACTACAGTACTCTGAAAAAGGAGATAAAAGAGCATATCAGACCATGGAAAGATATCTCCTGTTCTTGGATAGGCAGAAGCAATATAGTGAAAATGGCCATACTTCCAAAACTGGTATACAGATTTAATGCACTCTCAATCAAAATACCAATAATATAACTCACAGAATGACAGAATGAGAGAAAATAATCCTAAATTTCATATGGAACCAGAAAAGTCCCAGAAGAGCAAAAGCAATTCTGGGCAAAAAGGGCAAGAGAGGGGCATCACAATCCCCAATTTGAAATTATACCACAAAGGTACCATGATAAAATAGCAACAGTACTGACAAAAAAAGACCCAATAATCAATTGAACAGAATAGAAGATGCCAAAACAACTCCAATTACACTCAGCTACCATATCTTTGACAATGGTGTCAAATACCTACACCGGAAGAAAGAAAGCCTCTTTAATAAGTGGTGCTGGGAAAACTGGCTTTCCACGTGCCAAAGACTGAACATAGACCCATATCTGTCACAATGCACTAAACTAAACTTAAAAGGGACCAAAGATCTAAATATAAAAACAGAAACAATCTGCTGGAAGACAGAATAAGTACAACTCTTGGAGACATGGGTGTAGGCAAAAACTTCATTGAGTAAAATCCCAATTACACATGAAATATTACAAAGAATCAACTATTGGGATCATGTCAAATTAAAAAGCTTCTACACAGCAAAAGAAACCACCAACAGAGTGAAGAGACAACCCACAGAATGAGAAAATTTTTGTCTTAGCTACTCTTCAGTCAAAAGACTAATATCTAGAATGAAGAACTAAAAAAAATTAAGAACCCCCCCAATTCAAAGACCCAATCCAAAAATAAGCTTCTGAAATGAATAGACATTTCTCAGATGAAGAAGTACAAATATCAAATATATACGTGAAAAAAATGTTCAGTGTCACAATATTGCATTGTTTCTCTTGTCTGAGAAACCCAAAGTGTACATAAGGAGCAAAATTGAGGACAGATATTGGGAAGTAGGAAGAACATGTTCAAATGGGAAAGGGAACAAAGAAATGGGGAGGGATCATCAACAAGGACCTGGGTCTGTCTACTTTGTCTACCACTGACAATAGAGACACACACGGGAGTGGACATTTTATTTTATTTTATTTTAAAATATTTTTTCACTCTCTGCTCTTCTTTCTCTTGTTTTTGTTTTTTTTTTTTTTTTT
>PVJO010020028.1:16818-33089 GCA_004026905.1 Hystrix cristata | reverse complement strand
CACACACACACACACACACACACACACAAAGTGAGGAAGCTGCATTTGTGGTTGGCTGGCGTGTGCACAGAGGTGGCGGCTCACCTTCTGTTTGTCCAGGATCTTCATGGCATAATGGTTCCCAGTGTCCTTGTGCTTTACCAGCATCACGCGCCCGAAGGAGCCAGTGCCGAGGGTCTTGATGCGATCAAACTGATCCAAGCTGGCTGTGTTCTGTGGGCCGGAGGGCTGGGGCATCAGGACACCTCCTCCCTGTGCCCGCAGCCGTGTTTTGGCATCCCCTGAGCAGGGGCCCAGGTGCAGGCAGAGGTCCTGCAGGGGCTGGCGGGCCGAGTCTGGCCCTGGCCTAGGGGCAGGGTGCAGCGGGTGGGGCAAGGGGGGTGCCAGGCAGCCACTGAGGGGTGTGACCATAGGTGTCCAGGGAGCAAGTGGGGCCCATGCAGACACCTGTGGGTCCTGTCATTTCAGCAGCACTGCAGGGATCTGTCTGGCCTGCGGATCTCAGCCCAGCCCTCCCGGGGCCCTGCACCTGAGTGGCTCACCTGAGCAGGGCTTTCCCATTTTTTAAGAAAATCTTCTTTGGCTTTGGCTAAGAACTCTTTCACTGAAAGGAAGAGAGAGGCGGGTCAGACAGAGACCCCTGCCCTACATCACCAGAGCAGGCTCAGGTTATTTCTTGGGAGACGCCTGTTTGCGGAAAGTGGGGTACAGCTCTGCCAGGGGCCTGTGGTGCCCTGAGTAAGTCTGCAAGTGGCTGGAGGGGCCCTGACTGGGTTATGGCCAGGGCACCCCTTACCACAGAGAAGTGGGACCGAGCTTCCGTCCATGCAGAGTGGGGTACAGGGAGATTAGGGGCTGATGCCCAGGGGCATGGGGCCAGGAGCACGGCCAGCCCACCCCCACTTGCCCCAGTTGCAAGCGACATTCCTCGGCCAGGGCCGACGCCAGCCAGGGTATTTATAGCTTAGGATCTGGCTGCTCCTCAGGCCCCTTCTCTGGGGAGGCCGAGTAGGGATGGAGGCCCATGGGGCTCGGGTGGCAGGCGTCCTTGGGGGGGCTCAGCTGTCACCTCGGTCCCCAGCTGGGCTTGGCCTGGCCTGTCTTTGACAATCACAGGGCCCTGGCCCAGAGCTGGTTCCAGGGAAGCCTCGCCTGGTGCCCCACTGCTATGTGCATCCTGGCACTGGAGGCCAACATCACATCCGGTGCACCAGGGGTCGGCTGCTTTGTCTATACTCTTTCAACACCATTTAACAGCCTGGGAAATAGGCTTGAAAACAGTCGTTGTCACCCCAATGACAGACAGGGGCAGCCTAGCACAGTGGCTGAAGGCCAAGGATAGGGATGAGGCTGAGTCCAGATCCCCCAATTCCGGTCCCTGATGAGCTGTGCAACTTCAGACAACTGATTCCACCTCTCTGGGCCTCAGTTTTTCATATCCGTGAACTGGGGATAATAAGAGCAGTGAGCTACCCAGTGCTCATGAAGGTGAATGGGTTTATTTCAGCAAAGGGAGTTGGACAGGGCCAATGTCACAGGGGGCTTCATGACATATAAATGCCACCTATTAACTTTAGTTTTATGGTGCTAGGGAGTGAACCCAGGGCCTGTGCACTGAGCTACATCCCCAGACTTCTAAAAAATTTTGTGACAGGGTTTCACTAAGTCAACCAGGTTAGGCTCAAACTTGTGATCCTCCTGCCTCATCCCCCAGAGAGCTAGGCTTACAGGTATGTGCCACTACACTATTAAAAAAAATTACTTAAAAATAAAATTTAGCTGGCAGGGTGGATTACAAGTTTGAGCCTAGCTTGTGCAATTTAGCAAGAGTCTGTCTCAAAATAAAAAGTAAGGAAAAAAAAAGGCTGGGGATGTAGCTCAGGGAGAAGGCTCTGGTTCAACCTCAGTACCCCATCCCCCTAAAAAAGTGGAAAACACAAGGGGGGGTGGTGTTGAAAGCTTACTTTTTTTTTTAATGTTGAGATGGGGTCTCACTAGATTGCCCAAGCTGTCCTTAGACTCTGGATCCTCCTTGCTCCAGCCTTCTGAGCAGGTGGGATTACAGGTGTGTGCTACTATGTCTGCCTTCTTGATTTTTAAATTTTTTTTTTTTTAAAGCAATAGGTGTCTTGTAGTGTCGCCCAGACTAGCCTTAAATTCCCAGGCTCAAGTGATCCTCCTTCCTCACCAGCCTTCCAAGTAGCTGGGATTACAGGCATGCCACTACATCCAGCTGAGTGCTTGTATTTTTTTTTTTTTCTTTTCTTTCTTCTTCTTTTTGTTTTGCGAAGCTGCGGCTGGAACTCAGGCCCTTACACATGCTAGACAAATACTGTGCCTGAGCTCCACCACCATACAAATGCTCCAATCTTAACCTTGCAACCTGATGGACTAGGAGACTCTGGGTCCATCCTTGTAACCGATGCCCAGGGCCAGGCCTGCTCTGCATGTGCCACCCATGTGCTGGGTGTTTTCCACATGTAATGCTGACCTTGCCACTCGGAGATGCTCTTTACCCCATTGAACAGATGAAGAGATGGGTCAGGCCCAGAGGTGCTTGCCTGGCTCCACTGTCCCCCACATTCCACCACCAGCCTGGTCACCTGCCATGTAGCAGTGCGGTTGCCCATGGCCACCAGGGGATGGAACTGTCTTCAACCCTCCCAAGTCCAGGGACAGGCCCAACTCCAGGGGCTCTTGACACTTGGACTCTGACCTCCCTGTCATCTGCCTGCTCAGAATCCCAAACTGAAAAGTCTTGTGCCCCTGTCCCAGGGCCTCACAGCGCTCACAGGAGGGATGGCAGAAGACAAGAGACTGCACCAGGGACAGGAAGGCCTGTGGGGTTCACAGGGCTGGAGGGAATAGCCAGGAGTCCTGGGCTGGCCCAGAGACCTCTCTGAGGAGGCTGGCCACACGCATCCAACGCTTTCTTTAGGAGAATCTCGGGAACACCACACCTTCATCAGAAACCTCCCAACACCTGCACTGAGTTCCGCATTGGGCTGTGGGGAACAAAGAAAGCCCTCTTGGGACTCTACCTTCAGCCACAGCAGAAGGTGCACAGAAGCCTCACTTGGGAGGAATCACAGGAAAGCTTCCCTGGCTCGGTGGGTTTGGCTGTCACCTAGTGCCCGGCTTAGCCCTTCTCTGGGCTCCCCCACATAGGGGAGGGCACAGGCTGTCTCCCCTCTGGTGTTGCTGCAGTTAAGGTACAGGAGGCACAGAGCCTGGAGGAGCAGGCAGACAGAGGAGTACTGGGAGTCCACACTCACCTCCTCTTTCTGCCTCTCCCAGGTTGGGATGGAGCAATCTGGGGCCCGGGGAGGCTCAGGGTGCTGGCTGTGGCTTAGGTCCCCAGAAGGTTCGGCACAGGTAACCCAGGAAACGGAAAGCCAGGTGGGCCCAGAGGAAGAGCTGCAGCCACAACTGGAAAAGTATCTCTGAATCCCCATCCTGGTGGCTGCCTGACCCGGGATCCATCCTCCCAGACCGTCCTGGGCTCTCCCTGGAATCTTCCTTTTGCTGGGGAACTGGGAAAAAGTACAGCCTCCTAGCAGGTTGCTCTGGGAAGGCCTCTGGGGACCCAGGAGGAGGAGGAGCCGGTTGCCAGGGAAGCATTTAAAGGTACCTGCTGCAGGCAGCCAAGGTCTGCAGAAGCTCCCCTTGGCAGGAAGAGGTGGGAAGATTCTCAAGGGTGTCCCTCTGGCCAGCTCGCCTTCCCCAGTGCAGGGCGCTAAAGCTAACTAACTTCCCTTTCCAGCAACTTCCACTGCTTCAGGCATGCCAGGCCCTGGGTTCCACCACGGGTGCTGGACTAGTCAGAGGACAGCAATCCACATGCCCAAGGCAGTGCCCGCTGGGCAGACGGGAAGGAGTTAAGATCCAACTCCTGTGACAGCCAGAGACTTCCTGGGGGATAAGGAAGCTCCAGAGCTTGTTAATTAGCTGGAAGAACAGCTGGAGAGAAAGGCTGGGGGGTGGGGTAACAACAGCCACCCTATCTCCTCCCCTGAGTTCCCTTTTAACTTGGAGTCCCCAAGCCTTGCTACCCTGAGAGAGAAATGGGCACATCTGTTCTTTGTCTTGTTCCTGTGTGGGGGTGGAGAGGGGACCAGTGTCCTGGGATGTCCTTGGCCTCTGTCAAACCTTGCCCTGTGCTTGGCTCTGCTCTCAACCATGAAAGTCCAAACCGGAAACGAACAGCTAAACCCAGGGAGGGGGAGGGGAAACAGCCTTGACCATCTTTCTCCTTCTTTCCAGATCCCCAAAGAAGCAAAGGGTCAGTGGCAGCTTCTCCTAGAGTGTGCCTGGCACCCATGGTCCCTGCTGGCAACAGGAAGTGACAGAAGATGGTAACCTAGCAAGCTGCTGGCCTGTGCAAACTGCTGCCCAGCTCGCATCTGCAGTGTGTGTATGTGTATATGTGTATAGGTGACACCAGCCCGTATTCTGGTCCAGATTCAATTTGGGCTCAGAGAAAACCTGAAACAATTCTTGAAACCCCAGGACCAATGTGGGTGTAGTAGTGCAGGCCTGTAACCCCAGCACTCTGGGAGGCTGAGGCAGCAGGATTCCAAGTCCTTGCAACTTAGTGAGATCCTGTCTCAAAAAAATAAAAAGGGCTGGGGGTGTAGCTCAGTGAGAAAGCTGTGAGTTCAGTCCCCAGTACCAAGAACCAGGATCAGCAGGAGGCAAAAATCTAGAAATTCACCAGAGAGAACCTTAACAGCAGAACATCAGGTGGACCAAGGGGTGTGGTAGGGGCTGCCTGGGAAGGAACCCACCACAGAACCCCTCCTCCTCCAGACAATCTCTGACCTTCTGCCCTCCAAAACCTGGGGATTGTGGGGCAGGAATGCCTAGCCTGGGCTGGAAGCCCTAATGTGGGCGGGCTGATTCCTCCAGTCCAATCTAGATCCCCTGCTCAGGACTGCAAACTCTCCCCATCCCCACCCCCACGTCTGAGGCGGACCCTGACACTGGCCTGGACTAATCCCCATTCTGAGCTGCCCCCAAATTCCGACAAGATCATACTGCAGTCTATGTTGGACATCAACATTGAGCTACCCCATCCCCAGTCTGAACTGGACCACCCGGCCTCCCTTGTCCGAGCTAAACCTCATTCTGGGTGGCACCGCCCCCCCCCCGCGCTACCGCCCCCGGATAAAGAGGACCATTTATTTGCTTTTCCCCGGGCCCCACAACCCAGGGGTGTTACTAAAGGCCAGTCAGGGGCCCAAAGACTACTCCTCGACCCCAAACTCTGCCGCAACCGTTTCCTGACTTGAGGGGTAAGGAGTGCTTGGGCAGTTGCTATAGCAACAGGGTTTAGCCTCACCATCGGTATAGCTGGAAGCCATCACTCGGTCGTCTTCGCTGGGAACCTGGACTACGGTGGCTGGGAAGGCTCATGAGACCTCAGCACCACCTTGGCGGTCCCTCCCCAGATCCCTGCCTGTAGGGGGAGCCCGGGAGTTATGGGGTGGGAGCAGGAAAATGCGCACAACCTAAACCACTGCGTGCAGGGAAAGGGCAGGTAGGACCCTTCAAGGTTCTGTTGGCCTGACTGCGGAAAGGGCAAAACTACCCTTGCAGGACCCCCCTGAGCACCCGTATAACCGCCAGTGCACAGAAGTGGCTTGACCCTCTTGGGCCTCCGTAGGATGTTAGCCAGAAAAATTTCTTTCCACCCGAAGACTTCCTGGAGTTTTCTTTTTTCACTGCCGGGATCTACTTATCTTTGGGGCCTGGGGGGCTTCTCGGGGGCTCCCTCTTACTAGCTCTGCCTCCTCCCCTGTGGACCAACTCCCAGGGGTGTCTTTGGCCAGTGTTAGCCAAGACCTGAGTCCCACTTGGCTGTCTAATTTCGGGAGCCTCTTGGGGCTGCTGCCCTCTCAGTTCCCGCAGCGCAGTGAGTTCGGGGTTTGCTCTTCTCTGTCCTCCCGGCGTCTCACTCTGGCCCCCACCAATTGCGTTGTCATCTTTGGGTGCAGAATCCCCCCATCCCACTCCATCCCACGCTGATTCTATATCCATGCTCTTTTGGGAGGAGGCCGACCCTGTCCTGCCCTGACATACAGCTGACAGTTTGAGCGGTCGGAGATGTTTTCCTGGTGCTACTCACGGCTTGGGCATTTAGCGGACCCCAGTTAGGGTGGCTGGCTATGGCAGATGAAATGCAGGTGCCCCCTGCAGGCTGGTTTGGCCACAGGAGGGCAGATTTTGTATGGTTCCAGTCTTAGAATCAGCGATTCCAAGCAAAGAGGGGTAGGGTACCCTTCCTCATATTGTTTCCTTCTCTGGGGGGAGGTGCACACCTTCTAGCGTTTTCCAAAGTGTGACACAGTCCGCTGGCAGAATGTGGAATTACTTTAGGGATGTTTCCTTTATCTAGTTACACTGTATTTTAATGTGTATCGGAGAATGCAACTGTCATAGCAATCTCACATTTTTAAAAACTTTTACAGTAGTAGGAATTGACCCCAAGCTCTTCGCATTGAACTACATCTACACCCCTTTTATATTATTGCTTAGCTTATCTCTGAACAGAAGGGAGCAAAAATTTTTTTCTTCAGTACTGGGGTGTGAACCTAGCATCTTCACGTGGAGCTACATCTCCAGCTCTTTAAATTTTTTTTTTTCTCTTTAAGATAGAGTTTTGCTCAGTTGCTAAGTTGCTCAGCCTGGGCTCAAACTTTCTATCCTTCTGTCTCAGTCTCTCAGAGTGCTGGGATTACAGGAACATACCACCCAACCTAGTTTGTGTTTTTGTTTTTGTTTTTGTTTTAAAACAAGAGTCCTCCAGCCCAGAATTTGCCATCCTCTGGCTCAGCCTCCCAAGTGCCAGGATTACGGGTGTGTGCCACCACATCCAGCTAATTTTTATTATTTTATCGTATTTTGATATGTGGTCTCACTGAGTTGCCCAGACTGGTCTTCAACTAGGCTGAAATGATTCTCTCACCTTAGCTTCCCTGGTAGATAGGACTATAGGTGCCTGCCACTGTGCTTGTCTTTTATCATTTTATTTATTAATTTATTATTTTGGTTTTTTGAGACAAGGTCTTGCTACGTAGTCCAGGCTAGCCTTGAACTCACTGTGTAGCCCAGGCTGGCCTCGAATTTATGGCAAGCCTTCTGCCTCAGCCTCCTGAGTGCTGGGATTACAGGTGTGCTCCACCACACCTGGCACTTTTATCATTTAAAATTAAGGAAATATATATGAATGGGATAAAAATCTGAGAGACAGCTTAAGAATGTCTGAATTGAGAGATTTTGGGGTCCAGGAGGAGATCTGGAAGTGAATCCTGCCCCTGTGACATCATCTGTGTCACACTCAGACAGCTTATTTGGAAAATTTGGATAACAGCCTACTATGAAAAACCACTGGAGCAGATATGTCTACAGAGACCATTTAGCCTGGCACATCCTAGAAGCCCAATAAATAGTGGCTCTATTTCATTGTGATCATCCGCTCCTGAGTGTCTGGCCTGCGTGCTCAGAGAATTAGCAGTTCCTTCCGGAGCCTCTGATCTTTTTCTTGGGATCCTTTTCCCTATGCGGCGTTCCACCCCCCACTGCATGTGTTTGATATGCCTTGAAGGTTTTCCAGAACTATGTCACCTCCCCAACTTTCAACTGAGCCACCACAATATACAGCTACTGGCCTCCACCTCCACCTCCGGCCAGCCTCACCTGCTGGGGGCCCAGGCTCTCCAAGCAAAGGCCGAGACCTTTTTTGGACACTATCCACCTGCTCCTCTGTCATCAAGCACTCAGCTACAGGCACTTGCCTCCTCGTCCCCCGCCCATTGGTTACATGTCCCCTTCAAGGCTGCTCTGCTACTCTGAGTTCTGCTGTTTGAATCTGGGCAGGAATAAGGTGCCAGGACTTTCATGGCTTTTCCTATCTCTTTGGAAGGGGGCATTCCAGGGACTCAGAAACTGGGGTTTGAGACCAAGAGCTGTAACAGGCACAGCTGGATGTGACCTCCCTTTTCAGTTCTGAGTATTTCTGAGTAACCGAAGGGAATCCCGCTCAGATCCAGCTTTAGCCTTGCAGTGATGACGATTTGAGCTGGAGGAACTGGGGAGGGGGTTTAAGACCATTTCTGAAGGCATTTCCAATACAGAATCTTTCTGTGTCTAGAAGAAGCCAACATACCTGAGCCTCTGGCTGAGCTCTGGGAATGAACAGAATTTGTTTATCCCTTGGCAAAGCACATCACTAGCTGTCACCCCTTACTCTCCCTCCATCCCCAAGTCCTCTTTCTGATTGTCCAGTTCAGGCCCACGGGGTCTTACTAACCCCAGACACTTCATCCCCAGCTGGGAGCCCAGGAGAAACCCTGGGGACTGGGTGAATGACGGAGCCTCAGTTGTGAAACAACCATTTATTGGGGGGCCCTCCAAGGAGTCTGGAGTTCACCGCAGGGCAGTAGACTGGAGGGGGAATCTGCCACGGCCCCCCACCCCCACCTCCGACCTAAGAAAGGAGACGCCATGAATCCCAGCAAGACCAGCTCACACTTGGCTTTGCAAGCACCGAAGCAGTGCCCTAGGTTCATCAACAGTCTGCTACCCCAGCCGGAGACAGACGCTCGCTTGGAAGAGGGAAGACAAGCGGGGAGACAGAGTGACAGGATGGGAGAAGAGGGGCAGAGGGACCCAGTAAGATCCCGTCCTCCATGCCAAGTGACACAGAAGGGAAAAACAACGCTGGAGGTGGCTCTGGGGAGCGCTGGGGCGCCGGGGGGCGGGGGTAGGGTGGGCTTGGGGGTGAGGGCCGCTAGGAAGGGGGAAGGGCAGGAGGAAGATGGCGGGGCGGAGGGGGAGGGGTGTGGTCACCAGTGGCCAAGGTCCCTGCGTGGACGCAGACCCCACGCACTCCAGGTTGGCAGAGGCTGGGCCGGAGGAGCAGTGGGTCCCTGAGCGGGGTCAGATCTGGGGCGGTGCGGCCCGTGTGGGCCCGGCGGTCACGCGTGCCGAGGCTGGCGGTGACAGCTGGAGGGGGCCCGGCCGTGCCATAGGGGCGCCGTGGGGACGCGCCCTGCGGAAGGGTAGGACCGGCTGCGGGCCGGGTCGGGGCGCGGGGTGGGCTGGGATGGCGCGCGGGGCCGCGATCGGGTCCCGGCCGGGCACTCACCACTCTCCTGCTCGCTGCCCTTCTTGGCGGCGGCGGCGTTGCCCATCGCGGCGGCGGCGGCCGGGGCCGGTCCCGGAGCTTTGGCGCGGCGGGTGCTGGAGGCGGCCGGCGGCCCCGGAGCGCGCTGGGCGGCGGAGGCGACGGCCCCTCGGGCTGGCTGCGCTAGATGCGGCGCCGCGACCCCCGCCCAGCCCCTGCTTCCCGCGTCTCTCTGCGCCCGCCCGCCCTGGAACCTCAACCCGAGTCCGCTGCTGCCCCCGCAGCCCGCCGCTCATTGGCCTCGACGTCCTTGATTGACGCCTGTGCGCCGCTCCCCATTGGTCTTCCGAAACCCTCCCGGGTCACCATAGGCTACTGGGTCCATGACGGGCGCCGCAGACGCCGGGCCACTCACAGGCTCGAGAAGCTTCAGCTGGGCGGGTGCTCGTGTCTGATTGGTAGAGACGCCCAACAGGGCCCGGGGCTCCCTCTGTGAGGCTGTCGATTGGCTAAAGCGCGCGGTGCGGCCGGCCCCCCACAGAACGTTGAGTGTCAATCCCGGGGTGAGAGGGCGGGCCGGAGACGCAGTCTGCGGCCCGGCGGGCGGGGTGGCGGAGGCTGGCGGGCGTCTGCGCCGCGCTCCCAGGCCCAGGAGGAGGAGGCGGTCCCGGCGGACGCCCGGCCGGCCCCGTGTGCGCCGCAGTCCCCCGCCCCCGCCCCCGCCCAGTGCGGCAGAGGCCGCCGGCCAGCGAGGTTGACGCCACGGCTCGCCCGGCGCAGCCGCTGTCCACCTGCCAGCGGGGGAGGGGCGCGGCCGGCGCGGGGTCAGAGGTCGCCAGTCCGGCAAGCGGCGTCGTTCGCAACCAGCAGCGCCGGGCAGCCGCGGCCGGGTACCTCGGGGTCCGGAGGCACAGCCGGGATGCAAGAGGATGCTGGGCCCGGGAGGGCTGAGAGAGGACCCCTTGGCCACCCCTCGGCGGAGACCAGCCTTGGGCGGGCGCCGGGAAGCGGCGCGCCAGTTCAGTGCACCCCCTTCGCAGCGCTCCTGTCACGCAGATGGTCGTCACCGCTCCGTCGTACAGACGTAGAGCCTTGCTTTGAATTGCTCCCCATCCTCTGGACCATATCGAGGAAACCTGCCGTACAGGGGCAGAGGAAGGCGGGACTCCTCCCCTCCTTCAGGGCGCTCCCAACACGCAGAGAGCCTGGGAGCTGACATTGGCACCAGCTCACTCTTTGCTGGGTGGGTGGGGGTGTCTTCTACGCAGTGGGGTGCTCAGCGGCACCCCAGCCTCCACCAACTGGTTGCTGCCAGCACCTCCACCTTCCTGCTGGCCGTGGCAACCAAAACCGTCTCTAGACGGTGCTAAAGATGTTCTGGGGGCAGAATCTTCGCCCTACTGCATAGTGGAGGCCACTCGAGCAGGAGTCCCACGCATGAGGTGCTGAGGGGACGGCTATTCCCTGCTCCGCACAGAACCACACAACCCGCACTACCCCGCAGCTGTTTGCACCCAGTCTCCAGGTCACCCACAGTGCAGGGACTCTCTGTGAATTATGGGGTGGTGGCTGACAGGGTGGCCGTGGAGCTCTACAGTCAGCTAAGTGAAAGCTAATAAAAGTGTGGGAGTGTGTGTGTACTTAGATCACGATGTTACTTTCTTCCTGCGGGTCAAGGTCACAGCCTAAAAAAATCACTGGGTATGCTGTCTGCGGAATAGCTGGTTTGTTTTAACTTCTGACAAAAGCCCTTCCCCAACCCTCAGCCTGGAATACAACTGTACAACCCACTGAAGACTGCAGCAGGAAGCCAGCGAGGGGAGAAGGGCCAGCCATCCCACGGGACGAGAGGCCACCTTTGAGTGCCCAGTGAGGGGACGAAGCTTCTTCAGCCCACCTGAAACAAAAGCAGAAACAGGCAGTCTAGACGAAGTGCTTTTTATTTTTAGACCAACCAACACTTTTAATATAAAAACGCTTTAATATACAAACTAGTCACAACAGCATCCATGTAGCAGAGAGGCAACTGGGATGCAGCAGTGGGGGCATATCGAAGAGGGAAGCCTTTTGGTGCCAGGCACTTCCCTTGCCCCAGCCACTCTGTGTCCTTGGAGAGCAGTGGTCTGGCCACAGCGGGTGCCTCCCATGTGTTAGCTTCTCCCCGGGGCAGGCTGGAGGGAAAGCCAGGCCCAGCCAGGAGGCAACAGGAAGGTGGCAGCCATCATCCCTCGGCATCCTGGGCACAGAGTTTTCTAGGGGCTGCTGGAGTTGGAAAGACCTAAAGCTCCTCCTGGGAGGAAGGTAGAGATCCTATCTGAGTCTACCTCCTAACCAGATGCCTCACTCGTGACACCGGGAAGCCAGGGTGGCCTCGCTCAGATGCTCGGGGTGGGACAGGAATAAGGGTCTTGCCAGGCATGCCTTGAGGCAGGAAGGTGTAGGAATGAACTCTGGGTCTGCAGCACTCACGGCAGGAGGCATTGATGGTGCATGTGGAAGAGGAGAACAACACATCAGAATGAACAACCCAAGGACCTGCTGCTTAGTGCCTGCTCAGCAGAAGTGAGATGATCTTGTGGCCAAGCCAGGAAGAGCTGAGGTCCGCTCCTTCCCTGGTGGCACATTTGACAGGCCTGAAGCAGTCGGTGGCCCTGAAATCCTGGAGATGGCCCACACAGCTCTGGGAAGCCTGGCAGCCCCTGTTAGATACAGTCCATGGAGTTCTCAGGAAGGAGGCTGGGGATGCAGCCTGGGAAGCCCAGGCCCTTGACTGGCATGTAGCTGAGTGGGAGGCCGCAGCCCATCCCGGGGTCCTGGTTCTCAATGGCCTCCAGACTGTCTTCCTGGTTGTCCCAGTTGATGTGGAAGCGAGTCACACGTGGGTTTGAAGCCAAGATGTTCCGCTGGAGCTGGGGCAGGAAGAGCAATGTCAGTCCTTGTCACTGTGCCCTGTCATTGGGCCTGTAGAGCTGGGACACCCCTAAGACCCCGCCTCAAGCCTGGGAAGGGTAGAAGTTGCTTATTCTGTCCCCACCACGTGCACACATGCAGGGACTGCTGTGCGCCAGGGCCAAGAGCAGGGCCACTTGGTCCTGATTCTCTAGGGCACCTCCATGAGAAGCAAAGACTCATATTCTCTCGCCTGACACTCTGGGAATGGAGCCCAGTTGGAAAACCTGGGCTTCTACTCTCATGGCTCAACCTGCCCAGTGCATAGGAATCACCGACCCAGGCAGTAAGTGTGGCAAGGTGGCCCACCTGGGAGAAGTCGGGCTTTGGGGGCGGGTTCTCCCGAAGCTCTGGGTTGGAGTACTCGTTGTTGACGTAGTAGCCCACACGGATGAACTCCTGTCCATGGTAGGTGCAGGTGATGAGGACCACAGTCACACCCACAGCATCTGTCTCCGGGATGAGGCTTGGGTTGGGTGCATCAGCCTGGAGGAGATACATCCGGGGCCTTAGCCATGATCATCAGCACAGAGATTCCCAAGCAACATGAGCTCCCATAGCAGGAAGTCTACCCTGGGCTGGCAGGGGTTTTTGGTCAATGGGGATTAGATAGAACCAATCATAACCATGACTATTAAATGGTAAATGTAGGCTGGGAACAGGTATGGTGTTACAGACCTGTAATCCTAGCACCTGGGAGGCTGAGGCAGGAGCACCCCATAAGTTCAAGACTAGCCTAGGCTACATAGTGAGGTCAAGGCCAGCCTGAACTACATATGAGACCCTGTTTTAAAAAACCAAAACCAAAACCAAAACCAAACAAAAAAGGTACATGTGACAGGTACAGGGTGCACAGGAAGAATGTAGTAAGCAAACAGAGAATGGTGTAAGATAAACCCAGTGGGGCCAGGATTACAGATGGCACACAGGAGGGTGGAGCAGGAGTACTGTACATTTGAGGCCATCCTGGGCCACTTAATGAGACTGTTTCAAAATGTAAAAAGGAAGTTGAAAGGGCCGGGGTTGTAGCTAGGCACCCACTGGGTTCAATCCCCAGTAGCAGGAAAAGAAAATGATATGGCTGCAGCAGCCAGCCCATATGGGCTTGAGAGAACGATGTCTGGGGGAGGTGGGAACCCCGGGACTCTGCAGCAGCCTGGGGGCTGACAGGAGGACGGCTGAGGCAGAGGCGGTGATGCTGATGCAGCAGCAGCAGAACACAGAGGCAGACAGGCTTGGGAGGCACTGCCCCAAGAGGACCAGCTACAAACAGTGCAGAACAGAACTGCTACAAATGACAACACGCCCCCCCATCCCGCCCCACCATGCACAGCCAGGACGCATCAGTGACAGTGCAGCGTCCCCAGATATGGGCTCCCCAGATGTGGGCTCCCTGTGACTGCCTGGGCCACTCGCTGACAGGCTGGCTCTGAGTGGTGGACCACACTGTGGACTAGGCAAGGGCGTCAGGTCAGCGAGGACGCCGCCACTCAGGGCGGGGTAGCGGCAGAGAGGGAGGCCAGTGAATGGACCAGAGACCCCACTCCCGGGTTCACTGCTGCATTCCAGGCAGGCCGGCTGAGGCCAGGCTGGAGGATGCAGGGTGCGATGGCCCAGGCTCCTAATGCATGGGGCCCATGTCGGCAGACTCACTTAGGAATATGTATTTGTGACCACAGAACCAGTATTGGCAGTGCTTCTGTGGTCATTTGCAGACACGTAAAGAGCAGGGAAAAACTGGAGTCACCTAATGCTCAGGTTCCAACCAGATGCCAAACGAAGTGTGTGAGGTACTGAAGATTGAACCCAGGGACTCCACACTGACTTACGTTCCTATATCTTCTTTAATTTTTTTATTTTGAGACAGCGTCTTGCTAAATTTTCCAGGTGGGGCTTTAATTTGTGATCCTCCTGCCTCAGCCTCCCACAGTGCTGGGAGTACTACACCCAGCTACAACCTGTCTTCTTGTTTCAGGATTCTTACTGAGAGCAAGCAAGGGCCCTTTTGATAGTCCACTTAGTATCACTTTTTTGTGTGCTTTTTCTTGGTAAGTTTATTATTTAAATGGTGGTGGTGCACAACTGTAATCCCAGTATGTTAGGAGGCTGAAGCAGGAGGATCACAAACTTGTGCCCATCCTGGGAAATTTAACAAGACTCTATCTCAAAATAAAATCAGGCCTGAAATGTAGCTCAGTGCTAAGGCCTTGGGCTCAATCCACAGTACCACACAAACAAAAGACAAAAGATGGCTGGGTGTGGTGACGCATGCCTGTCATTCCAGCACTTGGGAGGCTGAGGCAGGAAGATTTTAAATTTGAGGCTAGCCTGGGACATACAGTGAGTTCAAGTCCAGCCTGGAATACATAGCGAGACCCTGTCTCCAAAAACAAAGCAAAACAAAACAACAAAACAAAAGTTCCCCAAGCACAGCACTGGAGTGCCCGACAGAGAAATTGCATGCCAGATAAGCTTCATCAGTGAGGTGCAGGCGCAGGGCTGAGTTCAATGGGAAGGAATCTACAATATATAGTAAAAGAGGTATCTGTTATGATACCTAACATGCCTCACCAGAAGTCTTGTGTCTACAGAGGTAGGGCTTGCTGAGGGGGCTGGAGCTCAGGCCCCATGCTTATTGGGGGATTAACCTATTGATGAAATTATAGCTGAGTGTGCTGTTAGGAGGCATCCTGGTTGGAGGTGGTGGGCCACTGGGGGGTGCCTTGTGTTTTATTTTTGAGATGGGGTTTCACTATGTAGTTCAGCCTGAATTGGAACTCACAGTGATCCTCTTGCCTCAGCCTCTAGAGTACTGTGATTATAGGCATGCGCCACCATGCCCTGCTTGGGGTATACCTCTGGAGGCTGTACCTCTCAGGCTTTTCCTGCCTGTCCTGCCTCCTGGGTGCCATAAAGTGAGAGGCTTTCCTCCACCAGGCCCTTCTACTCGGCAGCCAGCAAGCCACGGACTGAACCCTCTGAAACCCTGAGCAAGAAGACATCTCTTCCTCAAATTGCAGGTGTTGCGAACTTTGTCCCGGCAGCAAGAAAGCTGACCAACTCAGTGTCTTTACACAGAGAGGCACAAAACAGGCTATGGATTGAACAGTGGATGCACGAACCTGACTCTGCTTCTCCTTACGGATTCAGTATTCACCGATTTAGTGTTCCTCGGGACTTTTTCAACACATCATCCATGAGTGATGAGGACTGGCTATAAAGTAGTGTTTCCTTGTCACAGCTGTGACAGGGATGTGTGAGCAAGGTCAGAAAGCTCTGGAGAGCTGAGCTAGAATTTGAACCTGAACTTTTCTTTTTGAACCTACACTTTTTTTCCTAGCCAAGCTAGAATTGGAACTAGAAATTTGCTTCATGCGTGCTAGGCAAGCACTCATTGCTGAGTGACAGCCCCAGTCCTCTTCTTCTTCTTCTTTTTTTAAGACAGGTTCTTAAAAAGACAGGTTCTTATGCAGTCCAGGCTGGCCTTAAATTCACTACATAGCCCAGGCTGGCCTCGAACTCATGGTGATCCTCCTGCCTCAGCCTCCTGAGTGCTGGGATTACAGGTGTGCACCACCATACCTGGCCTCTTTATTTTTTATGTTGAGTCAGGGTCTCCTTAAATTGCCCAGGTTGGCACTGAACTCCTGATTTTCCTGCCTTAGCCTCCTGGGTCCCTGGACTACAGCTATGTGGCACCATACTGGGCTGAACTTTTTTTTTTTTGAGACAGGTTCTCACTATGTAGTTTAGGCTGTTTTAAACTCACTCTGTAGCCCAGGCTGGCCTTGAACTCTTGGTGATCCTCCTGTCTCAGCCTCCTCAGTGCTGGGATGACAGGCATGCACCACCATGCCTGGCCTTCAATTTGGATTTTTGAGCCCTGAGTTATATACTGTGTGCTTTTGGGTAAAAAAGGATGTTTCTAGGCTGGGGATATAGCTCAGTGGTGGGTGGACCAATGGACCAGTTTCCTAGCAGGCACAGGACCATGGGTTCCATCCACAGTACCAGGGAATTAAAAAAAGTGGGGAGAGGGTGACTGGGTGTAGTGGTGCACGCTTCTAATCCCAGCACACTGGTGGCTGAGGTAGGAACACTGCCAAGTCCCAGGTCAGCCTGGGCTCCATAGTGAGACCCGGCCTCAAATACATACACACACACACACACACACACACACACACACACACACACA
>PVJO010020028.1:0-16718 GCA_004026905.1 Hystrix cristata | reverse complement strand
GCAGGTGAGCAGCCCCACTGGCTGTGGACATCTCTCCTGTGGGCCCAGCCCTGCCTGGCGACCTTGAGGCCAGACCTGTAGGGAAGCTCGGGTCTCTCAGAGGCCAGGTGTGAACTGCATGGCAGAGGCTGAATTAAGAGCCACGTGACCCCGGCATCCATCGGAGGGAGCAGCAGGGAGCCGGTCCGCTCCAGGCCCTGCCTACTGGGCGCCACCAGGATAGGAAGCAGCATCCTCTTTCACACACAGGGACCAGTGCCACAGAGCTAAGTGGATCCCTCGACAACTGGGGCAGGGCAGGGCAGCAGATTCCGATCTGGCAGGACAGCCAGCTGGTCTCCAGGTTGCCCAGCCCCAGCCCCAAGTCATGCCGGCTTATGGACACACGGTGATAGGCTCAGTCAACACTCCCGGGGGCAACCTCACAAACCAAACTCTGCCTCCCATCCAGGGAATGGGCCAGCCTGAGCATGCGCAGAAGGGATGGAGGAAGGGCTTGTGGGGACCCTCCTGTCAATCACTCCTGGCCAAGTGTATCAGGGGCAAGGTCACGCTGGTACACGGAAGCTTGGCAGGAGACATGGAACTTATTTTAGGTTCTTTGAAATTACACAACCCACGGCTCCAGCAGCTGGGGGAAGTTTCACAAGCTGTGATTTTCACAGGAAGTAAACTCTTGGAAGCTGCCCTGTCCCTGGGTCCAGCATCACACAAGCATGCAACGTTGGAAGAATACCGATCCTGGGCCATGACAGCAGAGGGCTGCCACCTGAGCCCCAAGCCCTTCCTCGATACACTGCTTCCTGTCCCTCTGTGGTTTCACGCAATCTCTTCACTCAGGGACGCTAAGTGTGTGGGATGTGGGTGGCCATTTGGCTCAGAGGGGTTCATTCAAACCCACAGCATTATGGATTTATATTAAAAGTGCTGACACGGTTGGGCATGACGGCGCACACCTGTAATCCCAGCACTTGGGAGGCTAAGGCAGGACTGCTGTGAGTTTGAGGCTGGTGTAGGCTACATAGTGAGTTCGAGGCCAACCTTGCCTTGAAATCCATCTCAAGTGAGACCGTGTCTCAAAAAAAAAGAAAAGAAACAGAAACAACTCTTTAGCCAGGTGTGGGACACACACCTGCAACCCCAGCACTTGGGAGGCTGAGGCAGAAGGATCACCATGAGTTCAAGGCCAGCCTGGCTACAGGGAATTTGAAGCCAGAGTGAGCTACATAGTGAGTCCCTGTCTCAGAAAACCAAAACCCAAACCAACAAAACAAAAACCAACTAAATACATGTTGGCAACACTAAACAAAGATCGGTATCGTACGGATGCTCACAAAGGAGACAATGTACTTCAGTGCCAGAGAAAAATGGGCCATGATGGCTCCTTGACAATGGCCAGAGAGCTCATGAAAATGAACTGAGCTACAGACAAGTGCTGACTCCAAGGTTAGAGGAGCTGACAGACCAGCTACGAATGACAGATGACTGAAACTGGGTCTGCAAACCAAAACTGTCCTGAGTTTGCTGAAGCGGTTTAAGCAGACATACTTACAAATTTTATTTCCTTTACCTTGCAGCACTGGGGATTCAACTCAGCGCCTCATACATGCCAGGTAAGAGCTCTACCACAAGCTGTACCCAGCCCCTTAAAGAGTTATTTCTGAATACATTCAGCTCTCCGCATGGGTTCAATAAGCCATGGATGGAAGATATCAGAGAAAAAAATTATGTTGGGTATGGAAGTGCATGCCTGTGACCCCAGCTCCTCAGGAGGCTGAGGCTGGAGTATTGAAAGTTCGAGGCCAGCCTGGGGCAACTTAGTAAGATGTTTCCTCAAAGTAAATAAAAAGGGCTGGCTGGGGATGTAGCACAGCAGTAGAGTGCTTGCTGATCATATGCGAGGCTCTGGATTGATTCTCAGCACCACAAAAAACCAAAACCAAAATCAAAACGTTTCTGTTGAATGTATGGACTTTATCATCACTCACTAAACAATGCATAGAACAATGATTTCCATAGTGCATACATAATATTAGGTACCCAAGTCTTTAACAGGTGGTGTAGACTTACAGAGGATGCTGTACATAGCTCCATGTGAACACCACGGTGTTTACAGAGACTTGAGCAGGTGTGGATTTTGGTACCAGAGAGCTCCCAGAACACATCCTAAGATGACTGTACAACCTCTCTCAGGACTGGATCCCAGACATCAGTCACCCACATAGCATGAACTCACATCTATCAGATGCAGAACCCAACTACACACAGCCTGTGTGCTAGCCTTTTGGGCAATGTCAAGCTAACTTGACTGTATTACATTTCGTCTCAAAGCCCCAATTTTTCAAGTACAAAATACACCTCCACTATGTAGGAAAACAAAACTCATACCAATACTATGATTAAGGATACTGTCAAACACTCTGCCACTGAGCTACACCCTCTAGCCTGCTTGCTTTTTTTGTTTTGAGACAGGGTCTTATATAATTCAGGCTAGCCTTTAACTCATGGCAATCCTCCTGCCTCCACCTCCCAAATGCTGGGATCACAGGTGTGGTCACCACACCTGGATCACTTGCTTTTTTTTTTTTTTTTAACATATCTAGTAGTTCTTTTTATTGTTTAGCACTCTGCTTTTGCTCAAATCCACACAGATGAACCTAGTTCTCACTGTAGCACCTTAGCTCTGGGTCAGAATGTCTGGCTTCTCTGACGTCTGCAGCTTGTGTCTGTTGAGTTTCTCAGCTAAATGTGGAGGGGGACCAAATCTAGTGTATTAAATGTAGACTTATGCCTTGGGACCAGCTATTTCCAGATACCAAGAGGAGGGCACAAGAAGGCTTAGTGCCCTTGGGAGATGAGGTCACTGACTAGGAGTTGGGGGTTTTATCAGATCTTCAGTCGATAGTGGCAAGAGGAAGGCAGGAAAGAGATGCTCTGTATTTTGTGGAAAGAAGGCCATGGAGAAGGGGAAAGCCAACTGGCAGGTCCACAGGGAGAGCCTAGGAATGGAGCCAGAACCTGGAACTTTAACTGGAGGCAAAGCTTTCTCAGCTGGGTATAATTCATGACAGCACCCCATTCTGTCTTTTGGCAGTGAAATTTTTTTGAAGTACTGGGTATTGAATCCAGGGCCTTTGCACTGAAATACACGCCCAGCCCTTTTTGAGACAAGGTCTTGCTGAGTTGCCAGGAGGGACTTGAACTTGTGATCCTCCTAGAGTGCTGGGATTACAGGTATGCACCACCATGCTGAGTGAGGGTACCTTCATTTGGCAAAAAATTCCATAATTGTTGCTACTCATACTCCACCCAGAGTAATAGGAAATGCTGGGCTGGAGGTATAGGTCAGTAGTAGAATGTGTGGCCCTGGATTTGAGTCCTAGCACCGGAAAAGAAAAATAAAAAATAAGTAATGTTTTCTTGCTTTTCCAGGATTGGAGCAAAGAACCTGTTTTCAGAACTCAAGCGATAAACTCTAGAGCCAAAATATAAACTGGCAGGGGTAACTTGGTGAAATCACTGTCCCTACTAAAAAATGTCCAGAACGTTGACTGGAGCCTTTCTGCTCTGATTCTATAAATAAGGAACAAAAGTACTAGGTTATGACCATGCAACCATTTTTAAATGCAAGGAGCACAAACAGGCTGCCTGAAACCTGATCTCCTGCCATCTGGGAACTGTGAATCCCTTAACCTATTAGCTCCTTACATCTCAGCTTGGCTTTTAAATTAAATCTTTATTCCACAGTGTCACGGGACACTTTATATATTTATTTACACCCTGCCTTGTTCCAGAAAGGATTTACCTCTGCTTTTTTTATAGTTAGTAACAAGTAGATTTCTTAGTTTAAAAAGCACTGAGAGAATCAGGGAGCGGCTGACCACTGGCCCACCCCTCGTGCACACAAACGTACTAATCCAAGTGGCCAGCTAGTTAGCACATCCTGGCTTCTAGATTTCCACCTCCTCAGCTGCTACTTCTTCTCTTTAAGCCACCAATGGACAAATGGTCTAATGGAGCACTTGCTCCTGAAAGCAAGCCTAGCCTTGGAGTGGTGCCAAGGTTACCTGGGTGACCTTGGATTTTAGAGGTGTGGAGACCTTTCTTTGAAGGCCTTTTGCTCTTTGTGGCTCCTGTCCTGTCTGAGATGACAGCCGTGACCACCTTGCACCTGAAGCTAGACTGTGTCACAGCTCAGCCCAGCCTACCTGCTGTCCAGCCCATTAAAGCGAGGGAGGACTGCATGCAGTTAAATCAGCTGGAGCAGGCATGGATGCCTGCCTGACTATGCCACCCCTCAGACTTAAGTGTGCTCCCCAGGCCCACAGCTGAGGAGGGGAGTTAACTGGAAGTGAGGAGATCAAGTCACCTCCAGGACTGGAGCTAGAAGCCCTGCCACTCCTCCCCAGGGTAGGGGCTCAAGAGTGCATGTGCGTGTGCGTGTACGTGGAGGGGGCAGACTAAAGCGGGAACCAGGTGTGGGGTGTGTGCATTGGGCAGATAGTGGCTGCAGTTACGGGGGACAGAACTGGAGTTGGCTTAGGTATGGGGGGGGGATTGGAGGCCAAACAGGGAGACGGGGAAGGCCATGGGAGAAACAGCTTTTCACAGGGAAAACGAGGGAATTCGCAAAGGGGCTGGAGGCTGAGGTCACACTAGGGAAAGAGATGAGAGCGTTTCACCACAGGAGAAGAGAGGATGCACGGGAAGAGTCCAGGGAAAAACGGGGGGGCAGATGGCTGGGATGGGGGTCCTGCCACAGGTAAGGCGGGTGGCTGAGGGTCTGCCGGGCTAAAAGAGGGGAGGCTCTCTAGAGAGGAAGTAGGTGCTTAGGGCGAGTAAGGATGCGGCACCTCCCGGGGAGGATGGAGGTGTGGCCTCCAGGGCGGGTCGCGCGGTCCGACGGAAGCGGGAAGAGAGGACGTCCTGGAAAGATCCGTAGGCCACTGGGACGCTCTCTAAGGGGAGAGGCGTCTCCGCGCGGGCCCAGCTCACCGTCTGCCAGGGCCTCACTGCACTCGAAGCTGATCTCGAACCGGAAGGGGCTGTGGAAAGGACTGGGGTTCTCCAGCACCGCCACGTTCAGCACCGACACCTTGGCCATCACCTCGCAGGACCGCGGCTGCAGCTGTGGCGGGGCGCAAGTCTGGGTCCGCTGACGGTGGGGCGGAGAAGGAGGAATCCGCGAGGCAGCGTCACTAAAGGGACACTACCGCCACCTCTCACCGCCGACTGAAGTGCGCACCTCGCCCGCGCGCCGCCTTCAAATAGCCGGTCCCACCCTCCGGCCAGTCACCGCCAACGCTCTACGGCGGCGCGAGCACCACCCCAGCCAATCCTGAAGCGCAGACCGGAGCGCGCCTGGACTCTGTGGACCAATTAGAGGAGCTCCCTCTTCACGTCATGCGAGGGAGGCGGGACCATATCTGGGCTTCTTGAGGGTCCTTCCGGAACCAGTCCCTAGCCTCTCCGACTCCGATGTTGAGGGCGGGGGTGGGCGGAGTCAAAGCGCGGACCATCTTTGACCAATCCTAAGGGTTCCCGCACCGGCATGGCCCGCCCCTTACCCCGCCCTTCCAGGAGGTGCTTCCAGCAGAGGGCAGTCAGCTAACTACCGAGCGGTGGCGCACAGCGCTCGTTTAAGAGGCCAGGAAGGGCGGTACTGGCGCCCACGGTGATTGGCAAGGAAATTGAGGCGGGGATAAAGCGGGTTTCTGAGACGTGATTGGCTTGATTGGCTTCAAGCGACGACGGCTTGGCTAGGGATTCGCCGAAGAGGAGTGGAAGTTGTGCGCCGGCGCAGTGGGTGTGTGGAAGGAGGAGTGTTGGTGGCCTAGGCATCGGGCGGCCGGTGAGCGTCGTCGAGAGCCTTTCGGAGGCGTCCTGGCCGTGAGGCTGGCAACCCGCGAGCCCGTTGTGAACGTTATAAACGTTTGCCTGCCCCCCGAGGGGAGTCCGGACGGCGAGGCTAGTTCAGATCCCGCTGTGGTCCTCTCGAGGGACATCGCGAGGTTTCACGTGGACGGTGCCAAAGTGCGAGTTCGAGTCGGGGGAACCGCGGTTCAAGTCCCGGTCCTGCCGCTGTCGGGAAACCTTCCAGTGGAAAACTCACAGCGCTGCACATCTGGCTTCGCAGTTGTTGGTAATCACATTTTTTTGGTCTTTTTTTTTTTTTTTTGAGACAGAGTCTAGCTCTCTAGTCCAGAACGCTCAGCAAACCTCCTGCCTCAGCCTCCCAAGTGCTGGAATGACAGACACGCGCCACCACTATGGGCTCTACGGAATCTTTTTTTTTTTCTTCATTGCTGGGGTTGCAACTTGGTCTCACACATGCTAGGCGAGAGCTCAACCACGGAGCAACACCCTCAACTCACATTCTTTTAAAAGTTAGAAAAAAAGAGATAACCAGGTTAAATTATTTGCATTGCTGGGGTTGGAACTCTGGGCCTGAGACGTGCTAGGCAAACACTTTGCCACTGAACTGTGTCCCCGACCAGAAATTAATTTAAACAATATATTTAATATGGTAAAACCAGAATATTTTTTCAACATGGGATTAGTAATTTTAAAAAGTGGAAAGAAAAGAGAGAGGAAAAAAAAAAGTAGAGTAGTACTCTCAGCACTTGAGAGGCTAAGACAGGAAGATCGTCACAAGTTCAAGACCAGCCTGGGCTACATAGTGAGTTCAAAGCCAGCCTGATTTGCATAGTGGGACCTTGTCTAAAAAAAAATTTAAAAAATTTTTTTAATTAAAAAAATAAAAAGAGATGAGGATGTAGTTCAATGCAAAGGCCCAGAATTCAATCCCCAGAACTAAAAAAAAACCCAAAATAAAAACGTAATATACTTTACATCCTTTTACCTAGTGGGAAGTCTTTGAAATTCTGTGTGATCTAGAATTGTGCATACTACATACGAATCTCTACTTCGATTTTTTTTTAATTTTTTGAGACAGGATCTCACTATGCAATTCAGGCTGGCCTTAAACTCACTATGTAGTCCAAACTGGCCTCAAAGTCATGGAGATCCTCTTGCCTCAGCCTCCTGAGTGCTGAGATCACAGGCCTGCACCACCGCACCGAGCAAGCATCTCCACTTTCATTGGAAATAGTTGACCTGGCTTCTTAGACTTCCTAAAATTTGCAGTTAAAAATGTTGAATCATGCGTCTCAGCTGTTGCCAGTATGCTTAAAAGTCTCCCAATATGTGAGGTCAAACTGCATATGGGTTTTTTTGTTTGTTTGTTTTTGGGTTTTTTGGGGTTTTTTTTGGTGCTGGGATCGAACTCAGCCTTGCGCTTGCAAGGCAAGTACTCTAATCACTGAGCTAAATCCTCAGCCCCTTGCATATGGGTTTTTTATAATTTGAATTTGTATTAAGTATAATTGAAAGTTCCATTTCTCAGTGGCATTTAATTAGAATGAAGTACAACTGAAAGTCTCATTTTACTGTTGCACTAGCCTTAGTCATGAACTCTTTATGACAAGTGGCTGCTGTGTTGTGGGACAGAGAAGATAGGAAACATTTGGTCAATCACACCTAGGATGAGAACTTTGCCCACAGTGGACCCTCTGTGCTTTGTTTCCTGGTAGTCAGCCAGTCCCAACTTCAGACTAGCCGAACTAACCCTCTTTTCTGTAGAAATCTGTCAGGCAACTCTCAGTATAAATCCCAAAACCTAAAATCTCCTCTCCTACCCAAAACCTCCTCTCAGTGTGGTGGGGAACACCTGTTATCCCAACACTCAGGAGGTTGAGGCAGGAGGATTGCCATGAGTTCAAGGCCAGCCTGGGCAACATAGCTCAGTTCAAAGCCAGCTTTAACTGCATAGTGAGACCCCGTCTCAAAAAAGCACGAACAGAAACTTCTTGCAGCTCTTGGAATGGCTACTACCTTGTCATTAGGCCTCTCTGTTCCAAGGTCCCGGCCCCAGGAGTCCCCTTGAGCCTTGTCCCAATCTGAGCTACTGCATCTCTTGCCTGGTCATCTTTGTGACCTTGTTAGTTTTGTTTGTTTTTTTTTTTGGTGCAGGGGATTGAACTCAGGGCCTTGTGTTTGCAAGGCAAGCACTCTAACCACTAAGCTAAATCCCCAGCCCCACCTTGTTAGTTTTAAGGCCTCATTGTGCCAGGATCTTTTTTTTTTTTTTTTGTATGTACTTCTCGCATTAAGTTTAAAAGACTGTCTTTTGGCTGTTAAAACGTTTTTCTTTTGCAATTATTTGACTGAAAGAAAATTCACATTTATAATTGGTTTGATTTCTTGGCAATCTTGAACGTACTTAAAAATTTTTGTGATCAGGGCAATCTCATTTCCAAATTATTTTCAAGTGGAATCTGATTGTGAATATTAAATTTAATGATGAATGAAATTGACCTTGTATGTTTTTAGACATTTAAACATTCATTCTGGTGGGATGTGGCGGTGTCCACCTGCAATCACAGCACTTAAGAGGCTGAGGTAGGAGGGTCTCTGTGGAGTTTGAGGCCAGCCTGGACTACATAGTGAGACCACCCTGTCTTTACAAAACAAAACAAAAGTATAATCCCAGACACTTGGGAGGCTGAAGCAGAAGGATCTTAGTTCAAGGCCAGCCTGGGCTACATAGCAAGACCAAAATTTGTTTATTGTAACTTCGTAGTTTTCCTTTTGCATTATGGAATTTTACCCCTTTTATCCCCAGCTCCAACCTTTTATAGTAATTGAAAAGTTTATCAGCCCAAGCATTATGTGTGTGGTACTGTCTGTAATGCGTTTTTTTATATAGCTAGCGAAAATAATCTTAAGTTGTAAACCGGATTGTGTCATTACTTTGCTTAAAACCTTCAAGGCTTATCCTACTTAGGAGAAAACCTAAGTTCTTTTCTGTGGCTTGGAGGTCGTGCTTGGTGGCCTTGCTTACCTTTCAGACCTGGTCTGCAGTCTCCTATCTCTGTCAGCCCTGCTGGACTTACCTCTGTTCTGTTAGTGCACAAGTTCCTTCTGGCCGCAGGGCTTTTCAGCCACTGTCCTCTCTGCCTGGGATGTCCTTCCCCCTCCTCATGGCTCAGCTGACATGTTCCTCTCAAAGAAACCACCCCAAGTGACCGTGTTTCTTTATTTATTGTTTTTTTTGAGACAGTTCTCTCTATGTAGTCCAGGACGGCCTTGAACTCACTATGTAGCCAGGCTGGCCTGAACTTTTGGCAATCCTCCTGTCTCAGCCTCCTGAGTGTTGAGATGACAGATGTGCACCACCATGCCTGGCTAGTAGTATTTTTAAGCAATACTTGATGTGTGTGTGCGTGCACTGGAAGTTGTAAGGAACACTGTAGCCAGATATCCCTTTGCTCATTGACAGTTTAAAAGGGAAAACATTAGAGTGCAGTTACAGGGCTCCATCTATTGCTTTATCAAACCCCTTTCTCTCCACATTTCCTCACCTGCAACTCAAACTCTGACTTTAGTATTGGCTCTTCCGTGTGTGTTGCATATCTCATATATGTGTGTGTTTTGGCTTGTATCTAGATGTCTCATTCCTCAGCCCTAACCCTCATGTACTCACAGGTGGGGCTTTTCAGAGGTGGCTGCATCTAGAGTGTGTGAATATGGATTAAGGGTGTGGTAACTAAATCGGCCCATTGATTGGTTTAGCATTGTTGTGGGTGTGGATAATGGAAGGCCCACCCTGGGTGTGGGTGGCACCACCCAATAGGCTTGTAGCCTGGATAGGCTAAAAGAGAAAGGGAGGCTTGCTGCTTCCTACCTCCTCCCCACCCTGCCATGGACTGTTTCTCTTCTGTGATGCCCTCTGCCATGCCACCCTACCTTGGATTCAGCCAGCTATGGACTGAAACCTCTGTAAACTGTGAGCCAAAATAAACCTTTACTCCTTTAACATGTGAGTGTTGGGTATTTTTTCCCAGCAATGAGAAAAG
Organism: Hystrix cristata; assembly: GCA_004026905.1. Classification (NCBI taxonomy): domain Eukaryota; kingdom Metazoa; phylum Chordata; class Mammalia; order Rodentia; family Hystricidae; genus Hystrix; species Hystrix cristata. Next base: position 6,801 of record PVJO010020028.1, on the reverse strand, counting down.
TAACTAAGATGGCATATCTTCAAACAATACATGATATTGTTGGTCACTTTCTGTACTTTTACGTAAATGATGTTTGTGCACATGAGACTGAACACAGCAGGCCTGAGGTTGCTGCTTAGGGGGGGCCCGTGTGCAAGATGGGCCCAGGCTGGTATGTGGGGTCCTGTATTACAGGAATGTCCCTGCCATTCTCTGGCAGTGCTTCCCCTAAACTGGCTGTATGGGCCACATGGTTTCTCTTGACTCCTGCTTTCCTTCTGCAGTCAGGAGTTCTGGTGGACGGTCAGCCCAAGTAAATACCCTGGCTGCTGAGCCACTAATGAGCTGCTTCATGTGTTTCCTGCATCCTTCAGGGCTCTACTAGAGGAAGACTTGGAGGCACTTGTACCTGGTGTCCCTCAGACTTAAGCCCGTGCACCCTTTCCCTTTGTGCTGCAATAAGCCAAAGCTGTACATGTGCCCAAGTTGTCCTAACCAGCCAAGAAGCTTGGGGTGGTCATCTTGGGGAGCCCCAATTCAGTGTGATACCAGCTTCATTCTGATGGGGCTGGTTTTGGGGTGAGGTAGTCAATGCACTGGGGATCAAAATTTAAAGAAGTGCTGCCAGGCTGGTGTCGCATGCCTGCAATTCAGCATTCAGTACTCTGAGGCAGGAAGGTTGCTGTTAGTTGGAGGCCAGCCTGAACTGCTAAGGCAGTGCTTATTCAAGCTTATAGGTGTGTGATCTCTGAGGCTGATTTCCATTATTGCCCCTTGTGTGATTTTACCCTGGCCCCAGCCTTCCTCTGTGAAACTTCCTTTTTTCATCTAGCATTGTACCTTTGAGATAGAGCTATGTTGAAACAGATATGTAGCTCCAATTCATTTATTTTCAAAACTGCATAGCTGTGCTGTTTAATAAGGTAGCCCAGCCACAGCTGACTATTTAGATTAAAATTAGAGAAAAGTAACATGAAAAATTTGACCTGGGTGTGGTGGTGCATGCCTGTGATCCCAGCTGGTCCAGAGGCCAAGGAAGGGTCCTGAGTTGGAGGCCAGCCAGGGCAACTTGGCAAGATCCTGTCTCAAGCAAAACACAAAATCCTGTCCCCAGTCCCACTGGCTACCTCCACATGTTCAGGAGCTGTCTGTGCTGGTAGTTACCATGTCAGACTTCAGGAGGAGACCATTTCTGTGACCATGAACATTCTGCAGCTGCCCCCCACCACCTGGCTGATATTTAGGATGTTTTTAGTTCTGTGCCATTGCACATAATGCTGCTGTGCACATCATGGTGTGTGTTCCATTATGTGTGTGTGAAGGGGTTTTAGACTCGGTCTCGCTGTGTAGTCTAGGCTGGCCTTGAACTCGCTGTGTAGCCCAGGCTGGGTTTGAACTCATGACAATCCTCCTGCTTCAGCCTCCCGAGTGCTGAGATGACAGGAGTGTGCCACCACACCCAGCAGGAATACTCACTTTTCTAATTGTGTCAGTTTACTCTTCAGAGTGATCCAGCCACTTCTCCACCATTCATGTTCTTGTTGCTCAGTGTTCTTGTCAATACTTGGCAGTAGAAGGCATACACTTCTGTCTGGATGGGTGTGTTAGTGGGTTCCATTGCATTACTCTGGTCACTAATGAGGTTCTTTTTGCACAGTTAGTGACCATGGGCTTTTCTCTGTGAATTGCCTGTTCATTGCCTGTTCATATCTCTGCCTGATTGTCTTCAGTTTAATGAGTTCTCACTCCAAGGCTTGTCCTTTTCTTTTTTTTTTTTGGTTCTTTTGAGATAGGGTCTCACTATGTAGTTCAGGCTGGCCTTTGAACTCACTCTCTAGCCATGGATGGCCTTGAACTCTCGGTGATCCACACCCAACACAAGGCTTATCTTTTCATTTAATGGTCTCTTGATTTTCAGTTTCTAAAATTTACTGTTTTAATGTCATCAGAATTAGTACCTATTATTCTATTATCTGCTCATAGTTTGCAAATTTTGTGGCTTGCCTAACCAGAGGCAAGAAATCCTACTCTGAGTTGAATGTGAAAGCCTATGTTTTAGCTGGGCATGGTGGCACATGCCTGTCATTCCAGCACTTGGAGGCTGAGGCAGGAGGATCACAACGAGTTCAAGGCTAGACTGAACTACATCACGAGACCCTGTTTCAAAAAAGAAAAAACCGAAAACTTTTGATCCTCCTGCCTCAGCCTCCTGAGTAGCTGAGATTACAGATGTGCCAGTGTGCCCAATTAAGTTTTAATTTTTAATATAATAAATATAATCCTCATGAACAGTAGCACTTGGGGGTCCTCATGAATTTATTTTTTAGTAGGAGAAAGAGGTGTCAGGGTGTCAGGCATAGTGACCCATGCCTGTAATCCCTACAGATGGGAGGATGGGACAGGATGATTGCTGCAAGTTCGAGGCCAGCCTGGACTACATAGTGAGACCTTGCCTCAAAAAACAAATGAACAAACCAACCAAAAAACAAAAACAAAAGGGTCACAAAATTCGAGACCTTCTAGACTTTTCCATCCCCGAAGACTTAAAATGCTGCTTTGGTTGCAGAGCAAATTGCTGTCTATTCCCAAGTCTCTTCCACAATTTTCTTTTCCTGTACCAACACCACGGCCTTAACTGTTCCACACTGTAACCAGTGCCGTTAGCTCATTCTGTTCTTTCTTCCAGTCATATTGGTCTCTCCAGGCCTCTGTTCTCACACAGCAAGTAGGACACACAAATATTTTTCCTCTTATGAAAGTAATAGATGTTTAAAACAAAAACATTTAAAAATAAAGAAGAAAGTAAATCTTACCCATTACAGATGAACTGAATATTCTGGTGTGTAACATTTACTTTCTATGTAGACTACATATAGAATTTATGTTTGTGTACACACAATTTGTATGTCTACACTTTGCATACATCTGTCATTTAAAAACAAAGTGAAGAACGTGAGCAAGAGAAGGAGGGAAGTGGGTGCCCAGGACCCCGGAGGATCCAAAGTGAGAAATGAAGCCTGTGGGGAGAGCACAGAGAGGGCGCTCAGTCCGAAGGAGGTGGCGGCACATGCGCTTTCTCCCCGCGCCCAGCTCAGGGCGGGAGAGAAGGCTGGCGCCTGCAGACGCACACTGCTGACTGCTGACCCCAGAGGCGTTCCCAGAGAAGAGCACACCAGAGGCCTGGCGCCGTGCATGCAGCAAACCGCAGTGCCGGTGAGTTGTTCCTTCAGACGGCCCACAGGCCGGGTCTTGGCAAGAGGCCACCTGAGTCTGGAACTCAGGGAAGTTGTGGGTGGCTCCGACTAGCTGCTTCCTGTGTCAGGGCCGGGCGAGCTGAGTTCAAGTTGGCAGGAGGTCAAGGAATTGAGTTCAAAAAGGCAGGGAGCTGAGTCGGAGCTGGCAGGAGACACATGGAGTGTTGCTGGCTGAACAAATCTAGTTCCAACCATACACCCAGAAACCAGCCTTAATTTTAGTAGGCCTAAACCTGCAGCTTTGCTGGGATTATCCACCCCCCCACCATAAATCTACTGCTGGGATTAATCAACACAAATCTGGGCTTGCCCACTCTATCGATGCTAGCAGAAAGACATCCAGAAGTGGACATTTTTTTTCTCTTCTTTCGTTTTTTCTTTCTTTTTTTTTTTTTCTTGCTTTTATGTGAGTGTGAACTTTGTTACTAGTCTTTTTGTGCTGTTTTTTGTTTGTTTGTTTTTGGTGCCCGGGATCAAACTCGGGGCATTGTGCTTTTTTTTTTTTTTTTTTTGGTGCTAGGGATCAAACCCAGGGCCTTGTGCTTGCAAGGCAAACACTCTAACCATTGAGCTAAATCCCCATCTCCCTTGTCTCTTTCCTTCTTGACCTCCTCACCAGTTTCCCAAAGTTTGCATAATCTTCCTCTGTCCTCTAGCCTTGCTTCTCTTTCTCTTCTTTTTCTCTACTTTTATTTCTAACTCCTTTTGAATTTTCTCCCCTGAGGGTAAAATCACCATATTGAGGCATACTTACTGTATACAGTTTTCTGGTTTGTTCTAGATATTGTTATGTAACCACAAATCTACTTCATGCAGTTAAAGGTGGCAAATTAATAGTTGCCACAGTTTGTCATTTCTAGGCTGTGTTTAATGCTACTGTAATTACTGATTGTACTCCTTTAGCCAAGGGGTCAGAACTGTTCTAATCATCTGTTCTTCCTTTGTACGCAAAGACTGAGATTGCCTGAAGGACATAAACAACACTGTAGGCCAGAGCCAAAGAACCAGGGGGTAGGCCAAATAGCAACTTCTCATCCCCAATATATTGAAGAGGTGGGATCTTGCGACAGACTCAATACCCAAAAGCCAGCTACACCTGGAAGACATCTCTGAGAAGTAGTCTTTTCCAAAGGATTCTTGATACTAGCAATAAAGCTACCTGCCATAAGCAATTTATGAGCATCAACTCAGGAATTAAACAAAACAAACAAACAAAAAAAAGAGAGGATATGTAAACAAGATGCAACCCCAGACTTCCAGCTCACCAGAAGAAAATCCAAGGTACAGTGAGATGGAACAATCCAAAAGGCACCCACCTGGTCACTCAGAAGTGGTAAAACGGAAGTAACAAAGCAGATGAATGAGACTGTGTAAAAAAATCAAATCAGAAATGATTTCTCAAGTAACTACAGAGGTGACCAGAATGAAGGACATGATTAGTGACTACAACAGATACAGATTAAAAAAATAGGGGAGCTTAGGTAAATGATGGAAACCATGAATGCCCAACATAGGAAAGAAATGGAATCCATTAAACAGATTCAAGCAGATATCCAGGAGATTAAAAATTCCATTGAGAGTACGGGCAGCAGAATGAACCAGTGAGAGGACAGAATATCAGATATAGAAGACAGGATTGCAGTTAGTGATCATGAAAGGAAAGAACTCTTAAAAATAGTAAGGGACCATGAAAAGTCAGTCCAACAGCTGCTAGACGACACAAAGAAGACTAACATAAGATTAACTGGAGTCAATGAAAAAGCAGAAGGTAGTGCAAACAACATAAAAAACCTGTTCACAGAAGTAATGGCAGAAACTTCCCAACTATAGAAAAAGAACTTGACATACAGATAAATGAGGCATATAGAACTGTAATTAGCCATGATCAACAAAAATCTACCCCAAGACATATAATAGTCAAGATTCCAGCAATTCAACACAACAGAATATTAAAACTGGTTAGAGAAAAGAAACTAATCACCTGTAAAGGAAAGCCCATCAGAATCACAGCAGATGTTTCAGTACAAACCCTCAAGTCAGGGAGAGCTTGGAGTGAAGTATTTCAAACCCTAAAGGCAAATAACTTCCAGCCCAGATTGATGTACCCTGAAAAACTATCTTTCAAAATTGATGGAGAAATAGGATACTTCCATGACAAAGACCACCTGACAAAATTCATGACCACCAAACCAGCACTCCAAAATTTACTGAAAGACATTCTAGAAAGAGATAGTGAGGGCTACAGCTCCAGGAACTGCATCAGAATGAATCCAACAGGCAAGGCAAGTAATTAGAGAGGAAAAGAAGGAGCCAACAATAGGAAAATAACATGACAAGGATAAGTCAGTACATATCAGTTATAACGATCAGTGTAAATGGTCTCAATTCACCAAAAGAAATAGACTGGCAGAATGGATCACAAAGCAAGATCCAACAATATGCTGTATACAAGAAACACATTTAATTAAAAAAATTCATAGACTGAAAGTCAAAGGGTGTAAAAAAATACTTCATGTAACAGGAACCTGGAAAAAGTCAGGGGTAGCTATTCTATTTTCAGACAAAGTGTATTTCAAGTGAAGACTGATTAAGAGAGACAAAGAAGGCCACTACATCCTTGTAAAGGAAACAATCCAAGAGGGAGAGGTAACATCATTAATATATATGCACCAAATACCAGCACACACAACTATGTAAAATATTAACAGATATGAAAAACCAAATAAGAATTAATACAGTTGTAATGGGGAACCTCAACACTCCACTATCACAAGTAGCCAGATCAAGTAGACAAAAATCAAAGAAATGTCAGACCTGAGCCAAACCTGTGAACAATAGGACTTAGTAGATGTCCACAGAGTGTTCCACCCCACAACATCAGAATACACATTCTTCTCAGCTGCACATGGGATGTTCTCCAAAATAGACTGCATACTAGCTCATAGAACATGTGTAAGCAAATGTGAAGGAATTGAAATTGTCCCATGCATATTATCAGACTATAGTGCAATGAAAATGGAAATAAATGGCGAAAGAAATCACAAAAAACTTCATAAACACGTGGAAATTAAACAACACCCTCCTGAACAACCAGTGGGTCACGGATGAAATTAAAGAAGAAATTAGACGGTTTCTGGAATTGAATGATAATGCCAGTACAACTTACTGAAACTTATGGGATGCAATGAAAGCAGTCCTGCGAGAGAAGTTTATGGGAGTGAACTCTTATATCAGAAAGACAGAGTGAGCTCAAACAATCTAATGTTGCATCTCAAGCTTCTAGAAAAAGAAGAGCAAGCCAAGCCCAAAGCTTGTGTGACAGAGGACATTATAAAGATCAGAGCTGAAATTAAGGTAGTTGAGATGAAAAACCAGTACAAAGAATCAATGAATCAAAGAGTCGGTTCTTTGAAAGATTAAATAAAATTGACAAACCCTTAGCCAAGCTTACCAAAAAAAGGAAAGAAAAGACTCAAGTCCATGCAATTAGGAATGAAAAGGGTGAAATCACAACAGATCCTACAGAAATCCACATCATCAATACCTACCTCAATGGGCAGAGTCCTAG
>PVJO010020027.1:0-33009 GCA_004026905.1 Hystrix cristata | reverse complement strand
GTGGACTCCCACAAACCTAGGTGGTATTATTTCAGTAAGCAGGACAGCCAGCTAGGGAAAAGCCAGGCCTGAGAGGGAGTCAGGATGACTCAGTGAAGGAAAAGATAAAATGAGGCACTTGTAAAAAGCCAGGCCCCAGGCTGAAAACACAGTGGCCAAGGCCAGGGCTCCAGCGTCTAATAAGCAAGGGTCCCATGTTAAATTGGTGGGATCCTCCCACCCAGGAATGTGATAAAAACTAGGTGACAGATAACTAGCACCACCAAGCATCCATTCATTCTCCTCTGAAGAATGCCTTTGTTCTGCTTGTGCTGACAATTTTAGAAAGGTTACAATTAATGGTGCTTGCAAATGTATGCTATCTACATGCCCTGAGTTTCTATAGGTCCCATTCTAGTCAAACTTTCTTGCTTGTTGACCTCAGCTTGCCCAGAGTGGTCTGAGGCCATTTTCCCGTATAAAATCCGGTAGACAGAGTCCCCATGGCAATCCACTATCAGGTCCCCTCCCGTTTTCAGGACCTTTCCTCTAATAAACTTCTTCCAACTTATCTCCCACATCCTCAACCCCATTCTTCAGCATCATGAAACACAAATTTGTTTTGTGTATTTTTCCAGTAATGGGATCACCTGGTAAGTGCGTGTGTCTATGCAAAATAGCCATACACACACATTATAGCCTATTGCTCCTCCAGCCATCATGAACAAATCAATGTGCGATTAAAACACACACAAAAGGAAGTGAGACAGTCAGGAGATACGGTAAACAGACATACGAGGCTGATGTTGGTGTTAACAGGGCACACTGATTTACAGTGAATACAATCTAAAATGATGATAAAAGTAGAGTATGGCAAATACATAAACCAGTAACAGTTGAATATTATCTCCATCAAGTACTGCGGACTGTACCTAGTAGCACACGCTACAGTTATTTACTACTGGTAGCACAGTTTTGTTTACACGAGGGTCATCACAAACAGGTGAATGGTGTGGTGTGCTATGATGTCCTCATGGTTATGATGTCACTGTGCAAAAGAAAGTTTTCACTTCCATTTAATGTTTTTTTTTCTTTTTTTCTTTTTCCTTTTCTTTTCTTTTTTTTTTTTTTTGTGATTGGGTTTTGCTGTGTAGTTCAGTTCAGTCTGGTCTTGAACTCATTATGCAGCCCAGGCTGGACTCAAACTCACAGCAATCCTCCTGCCTCAGCATCTTTCTCCCTCAGCCTCCTGAATGCTGGAATCACAGCATGTGCCACTAAGCCAAGGTGGCTAGCTCTATTTAATCTTAATGGAGCCACTATTACTTATGCAGTCTGTGCTTCACTGCAACTTCATGATTTTGTACATGATTGTAGTCATCATCTCAGGCATTTCGTTAAAATGCAGATGCCCCACCCCAGAACAGTATGTGAGGGTCTCTGGGATAGGACCTGGGCTGTGCCTGTGACACTAACAGGAAGTCAGTGTTGAGGTTTTGTATCTACCACCTTTCCGGATCCCACTTCTTAACACTAACATCTGTGGTGTCTGTGGGCCATGCTCAGTCCCTGGAATCTTTGCCCTTCGAACTCAGGACTCCTTCCCTCCAATAGCTATGGAGGAAGAGACAAACTCAGCTTTGAAGGATACTCAGGATCTAGAAATAAGCCTACTTCGTGACCAACGAAATGCAGGTACTGGAAGAAAAAAATAATTCACTTATTTAGCGGTAGTATTTGCTGACCTTCCCAAATATTGGGAACACCACAGCCAAAATCCAGCCAAGAGTTCTGCACAAATATTATGCCAAGACTCATGTCCACCAGATGGAAAGCAGTTTACTTGTCTATTCAAGGATCTGAAGGCATAACCTCCCTTGATACCCTGCCAAAAAAGAAATTAGGCCATTTGGAAGCATTTTGTTTTTTGTTTTGTGCTTCACATTCTTGGAGCTTTCATTTCCTTTCTTCTCTTTAAAACTCCTGATGATCCAAACATCAGTAATAATACAGTTGCTATTTGCATTTCAGTGTCTATTTGCTTTCTCTCCACACACATTCACATACAAACGGCTTTTTCTTTTCTTTTCCTAGTTTTTCCTTCTTGGCATTCAAAGTAGTCATTTGTTCCAAGAATGCTAGATCGATCGATATTAAAACATTTAACCATAAAATTCATTACAACAAATTGAATATACAGGCAGTGAAAATGCACTTGATAAATTTCATCAGTCATAACAATTGCTGAAATAAACAGAAATATGTAGAATGCCCTAAGCATGATAAAGACTACTATCAAACCCTAAAATCAAACATCATATTAAAATGTGAAATAGTAATCAATCTCATTAAAACCAAAAGACAGCAGCGATTTTTACATGTATCATTTGTATTTAACATTGTTTTGGAAAATCTAGATACTATGGTAGTAAAACTAATAAACTGAGTGGTGTAAATTTGCAAACAGAACAAATTAATATAATTTATAGATTATATAACCATATGCCAAGAAAACTCAAGAAAGCATATCCATAATTTTAAAAATCTATTAGACTTAAAAAGCAAATTTGACTTCTAAAAAACTTTAGTAAGTACACAAAAGTGCAAAAATCTTCTATTACTTGAAGTCATTTAGTATTGGAGTTTTAAAATTTCATTCATGATTAAGTACATTAAAAACTAAATTTCAAAGGAATTAGGAAAAAGCTCTACGTGAAAAGTACAATGAAAACCATAAAATAAGATTTAAATAAGTGGATGGGAAACTTAACATTACAAAAAGTCAAATTTTTCAGTATACATTAATTTATTATAAAAATCATAAAGGGTTCTTTAATTGTAATGGACAGTATGGTTTTAAATTTATAATGAAAAAACACTAAGTATTGCTGAGACAATGTAGAAAAAGGATCCAGGGAGAGACTACCCATAAACTGGTACAATCAAAATAGGATGATACTTACATGAGAATGGTCAAAGAAATCGTGGAAGAATTCAGAAATATATCTAAACATATTCAGGAACTTAATATATGATGAAGGTGGTATTTAAATACAGTCATGAAAGAAAAGTTTATTTTATAAATTAAAGCAGAATAATTGACCATTCATCTGGAATAAAACAACATTAATCCTTTATGTGGAACTGTATACAAAAATAAACTTCAGATGGAGTCAAGATCTAATATAAACATGGAGCAATAAAGATTATTTAGAGAAAACTTAGGAGACTATTTATATATCCATTGGGTGGGAAAATCTGTACTAAGCAAAAAAGGAATCCAAAAGCCATTAAAATTTAAAAATTAGTAATTTTATTTCAAAAATTTTAAATGTCTAAGTGACACAAGACTCCATAAATGAAGTCCAGGGGCCTGTGATAGATGGGAAAAAATATCTGCACACCAAGGACAAGTATTCCTATTGTACAAAGAAAGACCAATTAATTGTTTTTTGGGATTTTTTTGGGGGGGGTTCAATTTTTTTCAATTAATCATTTTTAAATCAAATAACAAACAAGAAAAATAGGCACAACATAACCAAGAGGGAATTTATCTGAGAGAAAGAGCAAACAGTCAGCACATGTATGCAAAGATGCTCAGCCTCACCAGTGAACAGAGAAATGTAAATCGAAATAAAACAAGATGCTTTCCTTCACCCTCGGATTAGAAAAACCATAAAGATCAGGAGGAGGATGGCAACCACTGTTCTAAACATCTTATTTAAATCTGTCAACAACCTATGAGGTAGGTGCTATTATTATCCCATTTGGTAACATATATATATATATATATATATGAAACAATTCTTATCCTTATCAAATGTAAAGTTCTCTGATATTTACTATTGTATTACATGTTACTTTACCAAAAATTGCCAGACAGGATCCAGCAAACTGATTTTCTGATTCACAAATCGGTAAATCTAGTTTCATAAATACTGACTTATAGGAATATTCATAAAATATTAAATTATAATCACACATTTCTGAGTGTGATATATACTTATACCTCGTTTATGGAAGAAGAAAGAGAGAAGAATGAAGAAAGATGCATCCTATATATGTATGTACTTTCTAAAGACACACACATGTGTTTGTGAGTGTAAAAAAGATGTCAGAGCCCTATCTAACTACCTCAAGGGTTGGGCGTGGTAGCAGAGATCTTTTTAGTTAGCCCTCATATATCTCTGTTTTGTTTGTCAGGCTATAAAAACAATGTTTTATATTTGAAGTTTTTGAAAGCATTTCAACAAACTTCAACAAAACAATTTTGCAATCTGTAAACTTGTGTACTCTGGGATAAAACCTTAGCTTTCCTAACTTTATTGAATCTCATGCTTGAATGACCCTCATTCAGCACTTAACTCCTATTTATTAAAAAAATAAATCTTTCAATTCCATCTATAAAACCTATTGGGAGAAGGATAAACCTGATTAGGGTGTCTTCTTATCCGGGGAGAAAGGTAAACGATCATTCTCGCCCAAAGTAATAATGCAATTGAATGAAAAAGATGAGATTTCCATGGAAAAATATCTAAGAAGAATCATAAAAGATGTTTACGGGGGAGAGGTATAATTCCATTTGAGTGAAATTTCACTATTCGTTCAACCAACATATACTTGGTTTGATTTATTTACCAGTTTAGCATACCAATTGCTGACTTTATATTTTGGAACTTATTGCTAGAGGTCTCCCTTATAAACCAGAAAGTTTAGTATACCCTTCAGAACTTCCTCCGACAGAATTGTTCAAGATTCCTGGGGACTTCATTCAAACAGCACATATGGCTGTTTCCCTCTTCCAAATGCTAAGAAAAAAAAAATTTAACTCGAATTTTCAACCACCAGCAAAGGTGATTGTTAGCGCTGTTTGCCAGCTCCATCTAATGGCATGTGTCAGGATTGCACCACCCTGCCTGCTGTGAGGTTAGATGCAGCTACGGGGAAACTCTGTCCGATGCAAAGGGAAACTGGAGAATTGATGAGTCACTGAAGATCTGGTGTGTGAGTTTGCAACTTCTTTTTCTGCTTCGGCAATAATAGAAGGAGGTGTCAAGAAACTATATCTATCAGCCTAAATCTCCACTAAGATGAACATAAAAACCCCACACAGTGTGGAACAACCTTGTGTGGTGTTAGCCACAAAAATTGAATATGCTTGTTACCACAGCCTATTCTGACTGATACACTCCATGAGCACCTTAAGTCTTAATTACGAACTCCTGGTGTGCAATACTGCTAAGACTGTCAACTAGCAATTGAAAGAATATTTGTATACTGCTGTGGTGATCTTTGCTCTCTGGAAACTCAGCAGACTACAAGGAGTATACATAGTAGGCTTCAGTACTCTAGTATTTTTAGCTCCACTCAAATTCTTTTTTTTTTTTTTTTTTTTTTTTTTTTGGTGCTGGGAATCAAACTCAGGACCTTGTGCCTCCAAGACAAGCACTCTAACCACTGAGCTACATCCCCAGCCCCTCTGCTCAAATTCTTAAGCACAGCCTTCTGAAACACAATCCCCTCCCTGGGTGGCTGAGCACAGAGTAGCTTCGAGCCAGCCACAGGATCTACAGGAAGCTCCCATCAACACTGGACCCAGGTCACCAGGCCAGCTACTTCCCCAGTGAGCTTCTCTTCTAGATCCTTGAAGTCCTTACCTGACCAAGTCTCCTGGTCAACAGCACTTCATTAGGTGCAATTTCAAATACTGAGAGAAAGGATTTAGGCTATGATCTCTCACCCCTAGAAAATTCTGGGTCACATACACAATTGGTAAAACTCTTCCAGAGTTCACAGTGACAAGCCTCAGACAGCCCCCTTGGAACTGATTGTGTGCACCTCTCCCACCTGCCTCCAGTGACTCACGTTAATCTGACTTCCACACAGCGAGAGTACTGGCACAGCGGAACTGGCAAGTGTTACGAATTCATTTCCCCCCCTTGGAGAGTCAGTTGTTGAACAGCTAGGAGCACATCACTTATCACATTCATCTTTCTCATCTGTAGGTTCCAACTACATCATAATTTCATAATCGAGAGGGCTCGTTATTAGCTGAGAGAGGCATTATCGCATCGAGATAGAAAGAAAATGAAGTCAATACAGATGAAAGCAGATGGAAGAAATGAAAGGGAGGAAAGAAAGAACAGTGATTATCAAAAATCAACCAATAACAAATGCTGGCAGGGCTGTAGGGAAAAAGGAACACTCCTCCACTGTTGGTGGGAATGCAGACTGGTCCAGCCACTATGGAAATCAATATGGAGATTCCTCAAACAACTAGAACTAGAGGTTCCATTTGATCCAGCTATTCCTCTACTGGGTATCTTTCCAAAAGAATTAAAATCATCATCATACCACAGTGATATATGCACGACCATGTTTATAGCAACACAGTTTGTAATAGCTAAGTCTTGGAAACAACCTAAATGCCCAACAACTAATGAATGGCTAAAGAAGATGTGGTTTTTCTACATAACGGAGTACTACTCTGCCATAAAAAAGGATAAACTAGAGACATTTGTAGGTAAATGGATGCACTTTGAGAACATAGTCTTAAGTGAAATAAATTAGTCACTCATGAGTACACATCGAATTGTTTCTCTGATATGAGAAACCATAAGTGTAAATAAGGACAAAGAGGTATAATAGATATTATATAAAAGGAAGATAATATTCAAAGGAGAGGAGAACTAGAAAGGGAGAAGGGGGGAAAAGAAGGAAGGGAAAAAGGAAAGAAAGGGGAAAGGGAAAATGGAAAAATATTATATATATAATATTTATATTATATATAAATATTATATATATTAATATATTATTAATTAATATATTAATATATATTATTAATATATATTAATTATATATGTATTAATATATATATAAACCTGCTATAAATAGGGAAGGGGGAGCAGAAGGGAAGGGTTGGGGGGAACCAAGATACGTCACGTACAGGTACAAAATAACCATAATGAATGTGATCACTATGTATACAATGTACCAATACATGTTCTTGGTAAAAAATAAAATTTAAAGAAAAACAAAAAGAAAGGGAGGAAGGAAAAGAGGGAGCAGGATAACGTGGGGGCACTGCTCATTTAAACCCCATCTCCATCAGTGCCTGAAACAAAACCGCCTCACGTGGCCTTCAGTTACATGCGCCAATCAGTTTCTTTCAGCGCAGACTAAGTCATATCGAGTTTCTATCAGGTACAGGTGATGGAGCGCTGACCACGTTATTCCTCAGGGAGAATTTAGGAAACAGCATTCTGCTCCCAATGAGTTTCGAAGAGAGCTAGTCTAGGTACAAGACGGTCGGTGTGACAACACCAAGGAGACTAAATCGCAGGGGTCTGAGAGAGCAGAGGAGCCCGTAGCAGGCCTGTAAGCAGCTCTGGTTCCTGAGCGCTCCCTCCCTCAGGCCAACAGTTATCAGTGCAGAGGGATCCATCCTCTGTGTGTGTGTGTGTGTGTGTGTGTGTGTGTGTGTGTGTGTGTGTAAGGAGCATGAGGAAAAACAGCTATAGAGAAAACAAAACACATCCCAGGGTGAAGAAAAACAAGAGAAGGGTAAGATGCTAGACAGGCAGAGCAACTAGCTAAAATCTTTACAAGCGTGTCTTCCACCGTGTTCTTGGTCTTCCTCAATGGAAGCAATGAGGGCCCAACTTCTCTTGTAGGTTCAAGATTGTCAGCAGCACCCCTTGTCTGTCCCCTTAGTCTCTGCTCCCCGCTCCTTTCCCCTCTTCCCTAATTCAGGAAGCTCACTGTGCAAGTAGGTACCTGAACTACTTACCGATGTGCTTTTGGTGTAAAAGATGATTTTCTTTTTTATTAATTTCTAGCTTTTCAGGAATTTGGTGAACATCAGTGGTACTAAGAAAGTGGTGGGGTTGGAATCCAGTTGCAGAGGGCTTTAGGAATAACAAGGATTTGAGACTACTGACAATATCAATAATGTTGAGGTATAAAGGAAGGGAAAGAGATCAGTGACGGAATGGTGATGGATACTATAAAACTTTACTCATTCGAAAATAGGCTCAACCTCCTCTAATGTGTATAATGGAAGAAAGCCTCTTTAAGGAGTCCCTTTAAATCATCACTATTCTTCCTTCATTCTGGAGTACCCAATCTAAAATGATAATCTCCATGCATCCAAAAATATATCCAGACAAGTAGCAGTTTCTTTAGCTATAGAGAGTGTCTATTTCTGCTTATCTGTTGAAATATGGGCAGAATTGGGATGATCCCCTGATCTGGGGTGGTCTTCTAACATCAGAACTGCTGGTCAAAGAGTAAAACCACACATTACATCCTAGGAAAAATACATTATGAATATATCTCAGATCCTTTGAGATCTGTGGAAATAATATCACTCCAAAGAGAAATTTCCAATCTGTGCTAGAAGTGCTTGTGCTTCCATGGCATCCATAGTGAGGCAGTGGGACAGGCTATACTGATGGAAATCTTCTTTTGGAGGACAGGCTTTAAAATTGTCAAATTATTAGAATTATGTGTTCATGGAAAGTCCCAAGTATCAAGTTTGTCTGTCATTCCATGAAACTCTGTAAGGAAAAGTCAGTATAAATCTCACTGATCATTTGTTCATCCCTTGACTCAAATACTTAATGGACTCCTTCAGACACAGTGCAGAATGCACACAGATTTAACAGTAACAACAAAAATACACTGAAAGGCAGTATTTGACTTTCAAATTCTAATGGGGAAGAGAATATCCTAATACCACAGTATACACACAAGGGAAATATAGTAAATGGAAGGAAAAAATGCGCATGTCTGAGTCCACAGACTGGTAAGAACCAGCCATAAACACTGATCACCTGAACTCAGTACGATTTAGGAAGGGCTGATCTAGGATATAAGAAACTCACACGAGGTTCCATCTGTGACTGTTTGGCATTGCAGGAGCTCATCTCACCAGACAATTGAGGTGTTCTTGTAGAGTTCTTTGGTTTGTGTGAGTGTGTGTGTGTGTGTGTGTAAATTCTAATTGGCAATATATCAGCTAGGCAGAAAATATTTACTCTCAGAGCAGTATTGAAGCACAAGCTGTCTTTATCTTTTTGTCCACGTTTCCAAACACAGAGCAATTTTCCTATCTTGTTTGGTTAAATTGATTTTAAACAGACTATGCTTTAGAGAAAGAAAAGAAAACCAAGTATTTCTTGCAGTTTCAAACCATTTATCTTGATTAAAAGACAATCTTGATAGCTAAACAACCCGGTCTTATTTAAACCTGAATGAAGAAAAGGCCTGCATCCTAAGTAATAGATGATCAGTATTTTGAATAATCCTTTACAAAATCTAAATTGAAAGGATGTCATAGAAGCATATCAAAAAAAAAAACTATAAATGGACTTGGTTTTGTGCTAATACAAAACAAAAACCAAATGACCAAGAAACGAAACACTCACAACCCTGCAAAACCTTCTGGCTATCAGCTTCTTCCTGTCCATCTAAGCTCAAAGGTCACATTGTCTCTACTTCTCTCGCCTCCTTTCTGTACCTCAGCCCACCTGCAATCATCCTGCACCTCACTACTCTCCCAGAGCTATGTCTTCCCAGGTAAACAATCCCTCACTCACTGTCAAATCCTGTGGTGTCTCTTCACCCTCTTTCTATATGAGTAAGTTCCATAGATTGACACTGTTCTCCCCTCCCTGGGCTTAAACCCCTCCAGATTTTACTCTTTTAAAAACATTATCTAACTGTTTATCATGTGTCATAGTTTTGCAAAGGATTTTATATATTAAAATAGCACAACATCCCTATGAAGTATGTCATAAAGTCGCTCTTGAATAAAAGAAAAGACAGCCCTGGAGAATCCTGCACGTGGCCGTCAAGCTGAGTATGGTCACACTGGTGCCCAAGGGATACTCTTAGCTGCTGTATTCATGAAGACGAGAAGAACTAGCCCCAATTTACCTCATCGGTTGATCATCTTCTTCATTTTTGAACTTTTCTGTCTTAAAGGAAAAAGTTTTACCTAAGTGCGTTAGGGTGTAGAATTATTTTTGCAAATACATACATCTTTTGTGTACAGTAACACGTAAGCTTTTCTGAAGTTTTCATTAAGGAGTCAAGAAAACAAGCCTGTAAGAAACTTACTGTTATTATCCCCGTGTTACAGTTAAGGAAATGATGTTTGCAAGAGGTTGATCTAAACCGTGGAGTTCTCTTCTTCTCTGCCTGTTTGCCTTCTGCATCCAACAATCTCTTCCCCGCTGCCCTGCCTGCTCTGACTAGGAAGACCTTCACCATGCACTTGGCTTCAACCCAAATGAACACAACTCCAGCTCTGTATCTTCTGCCTCTTTTAGTTCCAAAAACACTTATTTACTATAATTAACCAAAGGGGGGAAGAATTGTTAAAAGACCATAAATGTAATCATCTTTCCTCTAAAATTTAAATATCCTCCCCCCTCCTTCTTGTCTGAATGAATCATTTTTATGACTGATGCAGAAATGGGAGCGTTACCCTTCTCTTATCCATCTCCCTCTGTATTATCAGATGTCCATTTCCTCTGCACAGACATTCTCTTTATTTTTTTAATATGTCAGTTAATAGTACTACATCTACACATACTCACACAGACCTACCACACTATATCTCCAATTCCAGCGCCTCTTAAGAACTGTACACTGAAATTTCCGAATGCCTGTAGGGTATTCCTCATGTAGACATTATTTCTCCACAAGTATCACAAAGTAAAACTTACCAGATGTGTTTTCCTCTACACAGACATTCCCTCCAAGTCTTCTCTGCTCCTTTTATATCTTGGTTAAATGCACTACATTTTTCTAATTTCATAGCCTCAAAACTTTGCTATCATTTTAACCATTGTCCACTGTCACATCACTGATTCTGTTTCCAAACTATTTCTCTTTCATTTCCTCCTTGTTACATACTCTGTCAATGTCCCAATTCACTGACAACAGTCTCATCCCCCTTCAACATATTTTTTATTCTATGGCTACAGTAATCTTTCTAAGACATATTTTTAAATATACAAATTTAAATATATAAATTACATATTAAAAATACAAAACACATATTAAGCATACAAATAGGTATTTTAGAAAGATTACTGTAGCTATACCCTTCTTAAAGCTTGAACAGTTTGTATAATGCAGATGCACAACATAGACTCTGAGGGACGATTATTCAAAACAGAAGAGAGATGGATCGACATGGGGAGAACTTGCTTGGGGTAGATAGCCAGTGAAAGGGAGGGAGATTTTGTAAGAGTTAAGAAATAGGAACAAGGGGCTGGGGATTTAGCTCAGTGGTTAGAGTGCTTGCCTCATAAGCACAAGGATCTGAGTTCAATCCCCAGCACAAAAAAAGAAAAAGAGAAAAAGAAAAAGAAAGAGAAAGAAAGAAAGAAAAGAAAAGAAATGGGAGCAATATTAACTAAACCAAGGGAAAGCAGCACCGTTGAAAATGGAATTAATAGGTTTTCCTTCCCATGCTTCACAAATTACTCCATCTAAACCAGAAAATAGCATTTGTCATACTTTCCATATCAGATAATTAGCATTATAATAATTACTTTTGAGAGTCTAAGTATTTTCACTGAACAGCAGAGAAACAAAGCAGAAAAAAAAAAAAAAAACAAAGTGCTTTGTCACCAGCATTTTTATGTGGTGACAACATTCTTGCATTGATTTTTCAAAAGGATGTGGAAGTGTGGACAGTGTGGTGACCAAGCAGAAAAATATTTAAAACTGGAATTGAAGAGTAAGTTTTGACTATTACACAGGTAGAATGTGTTTGAGTATTTATTCCAGGAACACATTTTGATATTCTGTCAGGGTCCCCAACTTGAAGATGTCAGAGAGATACTTCAAATGTTTTCAAAGTAAATGAGGCACATATTAACCAATCGGCAAAAACCATTTGACACATTTTGTTTCAACTGTTACATTTTCATGAACATACAGAAGAGAACAAACTAAAATACTCTGATCACAACAATGTAACACCCACATCAGCCCAATCATACATCAGTTTCCAAAGTAATTATACATGAATATAAATTAAGGTATTCTAGCACTCTTGGCAATATGCAAAATATAAAAAAATGCTATTATCACAGTTATAGTAATACTAAGACTTGAAAGATTTAAGCAAGACCTTATTCTTTTTCACAAGCTTTCAAATTCCCAATTCGGGCTAGTGAATTTGGCTAGTTAAAGGGCTAGTGGTATTTTAATATTAGCTAATATTCTGACAAGGGACCAAGAATGCCAAAATTCTGTTCATCTTCCTCTCTGTGCAGTTGTCAGAGAAGCCAGGATTTAAAAAGATTAACTAAACGTGAATATTAGTAATTATATTACTAATTCACCCAACCCAGAAACCCCTTATATAAGGCCATCTAGTAAAAGCTGGGCTGGACGTATGCATAGGAAACCTCCAGACCTAAACGGAGTTTCCAGTCTTTCTACATGGGGAAAGTAGACCATAAGACAAGTGCTACAACACCTGTGGATGCTTGCTCCAGGAATGGAGGATGGAGTTCTGTCTGCCTCCTCAAGGCTCCTTTGAGTCTCCTGACCCACAGAGCCCACAGATCCAGCCACTGACAGAAGAAGCATTACCACGCGGGAAAAGACATGTGGAGAGTGCCACAAAATAGCACTCCTAAGTACAGATTTTAATGTACTGTGATTGTGGGCTACACAGTGTATCTCCATGATTACTTCAGATTCTAATCAATCAAATGATCACAGGGAGCAGCCAGGGAGTGAGTGGGTAGAGGCAATGTGATCTGAGGACAGGTAGCCATACCGTCCCCTCACACCATTCTGTGCGGTGTGTCATTCTAAGTGCCTGACCACACAGGAACACCTTCTGCTTGACACAAACTCTGTATGTACGTCACTCACTCAATTGACCTTTGAGCTCCATTCCTCCCATAATGCTCTGTTACCCATCAGTCTGACAGATAATTTCTGTCCACCTCTGTCCTCTGCCCATTTTGGCATTTGCCAGGCCCAGTCTGCCCTGCCGCAGAATGAAGCCAGGTGTTCTCAGGGGGTGGCAGCTAAAGCCTCCTCTTCCTGCCCTTTGCCACCTCCCAGAGCAGCATGGTCGGCTATGGAAAACACCTCTTCTTATGAGATCAGTTCCAGGGCTGGTGGGTTTTAGTTTCCTTTTTTAGTTTAATTACTTTTTTTTTAAGTTTGCACTCTTCAAAGAAGAATCAAATGAGAAAAACGCACAAAGTAAAACATGAAAATCTCTTTACCTTGACATCTCTTCTTCACCTCTAAGTATTTGTTGTCTCTTCTTCCAGACCTTCCTCTAACCAAAAAGAGGGTGGGGAGTGTAGAAGCAGCTTTCCCAGCACTGAGACAAAATACCAACACCTGCAATTTAAAGGAGAAGGGCTTATTTTGGCTCACAGATTTAGTGAGTTAAGACCTCAGTCAGGAGATTTCAAGGCAGAAACCACGTGGTGAAAGAGTTTGGAAGAGAAAAGCTAATCATGCTGTGCTGGTCAGAAGTGGAGAGAGAAGGGAGGAGCTGGGGATGAGAATATACCTTTCCAAGTCATGCCCCCCCGTGACCTGCCCCTTCCAACCAGGCCCCACCTCCAAACAGGAGACTTTGGGGGACGTTTTAGATCTGAACCATAACATGAAGTGAGAGTGATTGTTACTCTTTACTATAAATCTGCTTACTACCCTGTTAGTATTTTGTCACAGGTTTTTATGATTATCTTTCCATGTTAGCTCGTAGATATCTTTTTTACTTTTTATAATTATTTCATAAAATAGTATGTAAACAATAAAATAAGAATTTGATTCAAAAGGCAGACTGAACAAATATATATATCTGTGTATATACATAAATTTGAAATACATGGAATATACATACACACATATTTGGATTATATATATAAATATATATCTAGAAAGTGGGTAGATAGATAATTTACATCATTGCAGTCTAAATCCCTGAAAAACAATAAAGTATGGCAGAGTTGACATTTTAAATAATTCCTCATAAATAAAAAGCAAGAGAAGTTATAAAAATTGATGGAGAAATCCAAACAACTACAGGTTTTCTACATAACAAATATCCTTAGGCGATAGTGAGATATTTTACTTACGAAGTACATGTTCTAAAAGTTTAACTGTCGGGATATTCCTCTTCTTCTTCTTCTTCATCGGGACAACCTTAAGTCTGGCGTTAGCAGCTAGACTTTCAACTCCAAGCTAAACGCAGAGATGAGCCTTTAGAGGAGAGTTTTGTTAGGGGCGGGGGAGGGCGGAGACCCAGAGAGGTGCTTACAGCAACCTGAGGCATTTGCAGACTTTCACAGACCGAGATGGTTAGCGTTGAAGATGGAAGAAAGGTGATGCTGCCCATGAATTAAGATTCCTACCTACGGCATGGAGCTCTCCTTATTAGAACAGTTTTCTGTGGATACTTTACCCCATACCCACACTTCTGAAGAGACTCTTAACTCTGAGCAAGTTCAACCCAAGGAGAGACTTGGCAACCTGCCTTTCCATTCAAGGAGGCTAAAGGCAAGGAAATAAAGCAGAATGGAAATCAAAACAACACTTTGCCAACAGATAAACAGGCTTGTTAACCCCCATTCGGAGCTGGCTGGTGGGAGTGGGGTTATAGAAAGACACCTCAGGTGTAGCAGATGCCCTTGTGCCCCATCCTTCATCACCTTTCTGAGTCACCTTGACAGCTTCTTAATACAAGTTCCTACAGCTAGATCTGATTCTCCCTGGCTCCAGCAGGGCTTCAGCCTTTGAGTAGGGAAGGCTGGATGGGCCAGAAAATGACCCCCAACCCGATGAGCAGCGCCCAACCTATCATGAAGGCTAGCAATGCAATACACCGCAACAGGTTTCTCCCTGTCAGGTGTGAGGTCTGTCTACAGGCCTTCCAAGGGACAGGGTGGGACAGAGCACCAGTACCACTGAAGTCGCTTGTTCCAGAGCACATTAGTATCCTGTTTGGGCTTCCTTTCTTTCCTGGCCAGTAGCGCTTCCCTGATCCCTCCTGGGGCTTTCCAGGGTCATAAACAGTAACCCTCTTGTGTGGGGGTCTGTATCTCAGAGTCTCCTTCTGGGACTCCAACCTAAGGCTCTAGGCCCTGAGGTCTTCTCCATTTGTGTCTTTTATCCTTTTTAAAATTTGCAAAAATCAGAGAAGCATGTAATTAATCTCACAGTTAAATTTGAATTTCAGGTAAGCATAAGTAAAATTTTAGTACCAGTGTATCCCAGATATGATCATTACTTATACCCATAGGCATTTGGTTCCAGAACCTGCTACAGAATTCAAAATCCACATATATTTAAGTGCCTTCTGTAAATGGCATGATATTTACATATAACCTACCTATATCTTCCTGTATAGTTTAAATCACCTTTAGATCACATATACTATTTAATATTATATAAATTCTATGTAAATAGCTGTTATACTATATTGTTTAGGGAATATGACAAGAAAAAGGGTCTGTATGTGTTCAATACAGACATATTTGAAAAAAATATTTTAGATCTCTAGTTGATTGAGTCTGTGAATCAAAACCTACAGATATTAAGGGCCAGCTGTATCACACATATTTATAACTAAGCAGCTAGTAGTTGCTTGTCTTTAAGTTTAAATTTAACTGGATGGCCTGCATTTTTATCTGTCAACCCTATCCAGGCCTGAAGAAGACACAATGTCACTGGGCCCAGTACGAGCTGGGGCTGAGGAAGGGTAATACATTTCCTCCCCATCATAAGGTCATCAACAACATCCCTATAACAGAGAAAAGCATCCTATGTCTGTTTAGCCAAAGTGTTCTGTGACTTGGAAGCCTTCAGAATTGAAGACCCAAAGACCCAAAGGAAGCTTTGGGTCTGTTTGTGCTTAAGTCTGATGAAGAATGAACAGGCACATAGAAATGTGGCTGAGACAAAAGGGAATAACATAACGTAACAGACTGAGGGTGGAGGGGAGCCAGGCCTCCTGGTCAGATTCTTCTCGGTCTCCCTGGTGTTGCTTCCTCCTGGGTAGTAATGGGCAGGACCCGTTCTGGAACAAGAGTCTCCTGTTCTACTTATCAGACAAGCCGGGTCAGAGAATTCCTCTAGCACAGCTCTAACACACGAAGTTAGGGTTGGGCTGGGATGTGGCTCAGTGGAAGAGAAATTGCATAGCATGCATGAGGGCCTGGATTCTCTCCTCAGCACTGGGGGGGAAAGGAAGAGAAAGTTTAGGGGACTATTTCTAGATTTTATGGCTGGCTTTGGGGAAGAGCAGTTCTAGTTTCTATAGTCCTCCTCAGAGGAGGAGGCAGTATAAGAAAAGGGGGTGGGACAATGTCAGAAAGGCTTTGCTTCTGAGGTTCATAATGCCAAACTGCTGTATTTTGAGGCATCCTTTTCTGAGCTGCAACACTCTCCTCATTAGGGGCTGGTTTCCTACAGCAAAGAGACTACCAGCAAAGGAAGAAAATGAATAAGGAGGTGGGGAGCAATCAGAGACTATTCAGCAGGATGGATGCTATATTCCTACTGGAAACTTATCCCTCCAAAAGGCATCGTTTAGGGGTTTTGTTTGTTTTGTTTTGTTTTTTTCATTTTTCTTAATAACTGCCGGTAAAACTGGATCCATTGAAAGCAGATACAAACAGTAGCCTCCAAACAACTTTACAACAACAACAGTGCCAAAAGTTCAGATGCATATGTCCACGAATACCCTGGAAGATTCTTCTTTCTAAATGTATTATGTATTTGGTTCACAGAAAGCCAAAAATGTTACTATAATGAACAAGGGTAATAAACTGCCTCTTGGGCAGGTAAAAGTCTCTTCTTTTGCACCTGGGAACTATCTCCAGAGAAAAACAAATCATTCTATCAGCCTCACTTTTGCCAGAACTTAAGAACCAAATACTGTGCCAGGTTTAAATTATGATCACAGTTGAAAGACTCAAGTATTTTTGGCACTTTTAATTTTTGATACCTGTAATTATAGCTAAATTCTTCTATCGTTTTTAGTCTCTTTGATGCCTCCAAGATCGACCTATCCAAGAAAGACAATGAAGAGGATGACAAGGGGCTAAAATTGAGTGTACTAAAATTGGAGGCAACTGCTTCTATCTGCTTTCTATGAATCCAGTCTTAAGCGTCTTAAATTAAAAAGATGGAAGGGGCAGAAGGGCTGGGAAACTCTGGAAAACTCTGAGCAGGCCATGATTTTACTTCTAGTTCTGTCCGCAACTACTTCACTCTCCCTAGTTGCAGGCTCCATGTTGGAGATTGGGCCAACCTCAGATCAAAAATGTCCAGAATATATATATAATATAATAGTATATAATATATACTATTATATTATATTATATATTATATACTATTATATTATATATTATATATCATATATAATTATATATGATATATAATATAATTATATATAATATATAATTATATATATTTATATATTATATATAATTATATATTATATATTATATATATATGCACTGAACATGTAAAAACTCTTTCTTGTCATTATTCCCTAAACAACATGGTATAACAACTATTTACGCAACATTTATATGTACCAGGTATTGTAAGTAAGCTGGAGATGATCTAGAGCACGTAAGAAGATGTGCACAGGTTACATAAAAGACTTGAGCATCTGTGGATTTTTGTGTCCGCAGGGTGGTTCCGGGATCCACCTCCCATGGAAACCCAGGGATACCTCCATCTCACTGTGCAAGTCACTTCACCTCTCTAGGCATGGTTTTTCATCTGTATGGTAAGAGGTGATTTTGAGCCAGACAGCTCTTTTCCTGAGGTAAGAGTGTCTGAATTCCACACATGCTTTTGAAACTCATCTCACTAATCATATGGGACCACTGGAGGAGCATAAATAGACATCATATTCAACTGCATTAACCAAGGTGGCTTCACTATCCAGAATTAGCCTAGGGAACCGACCACGCCCATAAGAGCTCAGCTTCCCTTCCTGTGGGATTTTCCTTTCGACTTCAAGAGGAACAATCACCACCGTAGGAAGGGAGGAGGTGGAATTCCTCCTGAATACTGTACCTACAATAGATAAAGGGGCCAGTTTTCTCACACTTTACACAAACTCATAAAGGAATATATTTCACCAAAGGCAGACAGTTTCCATTTCTAATCCACAGAGGATCCAGAGAATGGTTCAAGATGTAGAGAAAGTAAAAAGACAAAATTCCTGCAATACATGGACCATCCTCGTGAAAGCCTGTATGTTTAGTTTTAGCACATTTGCTCATTAACGCTATATATTTTCAACTGTTGGCTTCAGTCACTAACTTTTAGTCCTTCATGTCACCTGATCAAAGTACAAAGCAAGACACAAAAAAATTTGCACAAAAATCTGACTTTAGTCTCTGTCCTCTAGAGGAGCTAGAGAAGAAAATGTTAGGTCTTTTTGAAGTTAGAAGGAACATCTTTCTACAGATACTCCTTGACTTATGACGGAGTTACATGCCCATAAGCCCATCTTTAAGTTGGAAATATCATACGTGGGGAAATGCACTTAATCCATCTATCCTCCCAAACACCATAGTTTAGTAACACAATGGCTGTTATTTTCCTCACGATCATGGGGGTGACTAGGAGCTGGAGCTCACAGCCACTGCCCAGCACAGCACAGGGGAAGGGACCAAATATCTCCAGCCCAAGATCAAAATTCAAAATTTGAAGTATTTTTTTCTATTGAATTCATATCATTTTTACGTCATAGTGAAGTCAAAAACTATATGTTCCACCATTGTGAGTCAGGGCGCATGTGTGGTTTTGTTAAAGGAGTAAAAACCAAAATGAGCAACTACTTCACTTGTCCTACATCTGAACTGTACCGATATAAGATGGAAACCTGAGCCCTAATTTTCTGTCCCAGCTGAGTCCTAAATTCCAAGCCTGCCCACCCAGGTCTCCAATTGCATGGCCCAGAAAGATACCATATGCAGGAGCTCACCCCGACAGTGGGGTGCAGAGAAAACAGCCTCACACTGTCTTCCCTAGCAAAGAAAGAGCACCAGTGGACTCTTGTACATAAACTAGCATCAAAATGACCCCACAAAAAGAGCACAACCAAGGATAAAACGTTCCAAATGATAATGACTTTTTGGTGTCCCGATGCAATGGAAATGTTCGCCAGCTTTTGAAGTTTGCAAGGAATATGAGAATCCAAGAGGAGGTTCCACAGACCACAGGGAGGGCCCCTGCAGGACTGTGTGAACTGGGTCCTGCAGGCATTTGTCCCTGGTTCCCGTCTATAAAATTGCCAAATTTAAACAGACAGCTGCTGTTCAACTTCTTAGAATGCTGAGTGGAGGGAGGCGTGGGGCTGCCTCGGGCCTGCAAGCCCAGCAGTCAGTCTGATGAGAAATGCAGCTGAAAGAACAGACTGAAAAGCCAAATACCTGTCAGACTCTTTCACACTCCAGTGTTGCCGGAAGGTCTATAAAAATGTCATTGTCTCTCAGCTGCCGGTGATTATATTACCCTTTACATTGGCTGTTGGTAATAAAAAAAAAAGCAAATATCATTTTTTTGGTTCTGCTCTGGCCTTCCTCTGGCCTTTTTCAAACAATAATAGACTAAATATAAAGAGACAGAAGTCATTACTTGACTCTTTAACTAGTGCCAAGGAAAATGAATAATTAAGGAAACATTACTTGAAAGAAATTTATACAGTTGCTTTTAAGTTAGAACCAAATAAGAGCTCTTTAAAAATACATCATTTCCCCTTTATCTTAACATGGCATTCATACTCTGGCCTAATATATTATGGTTGCTACTGTTTAGATTTTACCAGAAAAAAATGCTTTTAGTTTCCATTATCCTATTATAAGTCCCAAATCAAACAGAGACACGGAGGAGAGATGAGGTGGGTGGGGAGGTGGGGCTCTTCTGTTTGCACAGCTTCTTTTGCATCTGGCCTAGCAGCCAATATTTAATTTTGTTCATCTAGGACAGCCATTCCCCAGCACAATTCTCTGGTTCCTCTTGAACCTCCACCCCAGGTTAGCTGTTAAAAGCCTAGATAACTGTTCAATATGTACCCCCTTTTTGTTCTATAAAATTTTCAATAAGAAACGTGTATAGGACACCCTATTTACTCATCCCCTTCTACATTAGGCTGGGCACTCCCTCTCCATCTTTCTCCATTTCTCTTCCTTCCCCTCATTTGAGTCTTCAGCCTCCTTTAGGCAAGGAGGATTACACATAGCTAGCAATAGACCCAGTGGAACACCCCAGGTACAGCCTTCATCCGGGTACTGATCCTAACCCACTGAAATGAGCACAGCAGGGACGAGAGTATAGGAGGTCCGGGCCTTGGGAGCTCTGCTCAGGGGCCAGAGCAGCAGTCTGAAGCTTCAGACAAGGGGTGCACATTGTGACTTCCAGAATATGAGAGAGTCCAAAGTCTACATCAATCCAGGTGTGCAGCTATCTGCTCAAGAGAAGCAACAATCAGGCAACCTGAGCCCTGAGATTGACTTAGTATACAGCCACTTGGGAGGCCCACAGCATCGGGACTTAGGAATCATTTGATTTGCTTGGTCCAATAGATGGTCGTGTTCTCTGTTCTGAGACATGTAGCACTCCACACGGAGCCTCTTCATGTGTTATGTGAAAACTCCACCGCTTTCCTTTAGGTTATTAGCTGACTTGTGTCCTCTCAAAACTTATATGTTGAAATGTCAACTCCAGTTTCTCCGAATACAATCATGTTTAGGTCTTTAAAGAAGTGATTATGTTGAAATGAGATCACTAGGGTGAGGCCCTCTGGTGGTTAGGGTGGGGTTTCAGAGTGATTGGCTTTAGGATTCATCTGAAGATTGGTGAAAAACACCTCTAGGTAGGTCTTTGGCAGGGCATGCAGACCTGGCTTTGTGGTCTGTGTCTGTCCCTCACCCCTTCCACTCTGGCGCTTTTCCTCTGCTCCACCACACACTCCCATTATGAAGTCTCTACCTTGGAGCCAGCCAATCAAGGACTGAAACCATGAGCTAAATTAAACCTTTCCTTCTTTAAAATTTGAGTGTTGGGTGTAATGTCTCAGCAACAGGAAAGCTAACTAATACAGGCTCCAATCCTAGGACTGATATTCTTAAAAGAAGAGAGAGAGACACCAGAATATCCTGGCACAGAAAAAGGGCCATGTGAAGGGCAGAAAGAGAGAAGCTATGAGCAAGCCAAGGAGAAAGGTCTCATGGGAAAATAACTCTGCTGTACCTTTGGGATTTCTAGCATCAATGAGAAAATAAATTTCTGTTGTACAAGCCACCTAGTGGTAATTTTGTTATGGTCGTTCCATAATACACTCTACAAAAGCCAATCTTTTACCCTTTCCAAAAACTTGCTATATTAGCTTCTTAGGGTTGCCATAAGCAATATGACAAACTGGGTCACTTAAGACAATAGAAATTTAGTGCCTCACAGTTCTGGAAGCCAGAAGGCCAAGATTAAGGTGTCAATAGGGGTCAGGTCCTTCTGAGGGCCATGAGGGACAATTTGTTCCATAGTTCTTTGCTGGCTCCTGGTTGTTTGTTGGAGATCTAAAGATCTTTTATATTCCTTGGATTGTAGACATGTCACCCGAAATTCCATCTTTGTGTTCACCTGATACTTTTCCTGTGTACTTGTCTGTCGTACATACAAATTTATCCTTTTTATAAGGACACCAGTCACATCAGATTAGGCTCACCCTAATAACTTCATCTCTCCCCCGCCTTTTTTTTGGCAGTGCTAGGGATGGAAGCCTTGAACATCTTAGGCAAGGATGAGCTACACCCCAGTCCCATATATTTTTTAGTATAACTGACCAATAAAAATTATATGTATTTCCAAAGCACAACATGGTGTTTTTATATATGTGTATATGGTAACATGGCTAAATCCTAATGATATCACATTAACATGATCATCTGTAAAGTCTATTTTCAGTTAGGTCATATTCACAGACACCTGGGATAGCATTTCAACAGATTTCTGGAGGACACAATTCATTCCATAGCCACTACCTATAGACATATCCTTCTTTCTAGAATGCCAGTGCCAGGCAGTTATGAGTGGACAAAGGTGAGACCTTTATCCCTGCTTCTCAACCTTTCTAGTCTAGTCATTAACATTTTGAGTTGTTTTTTAAATCAGAGACTAGACCGTCTCTGGATCAGTAAGAAAGAGGGTTTCAACTGCAGTGCACCTTTATTGCAAGGTGCATGCCCGTGGCTAGAGCACTTCCTAGCAGAGACGCCACTGCTAACAGAAGGGCTCTGCATAATGGGCACCATGCCGGGTACATCTAGAAAAGGAAGGAGAGAGACAACAAAAGGACTGGGAGCTGCAGAGATTTGTGTGTCTGTCGATGTAGACCTACGCATTTTTCATCCATGTATTTTGTGCTCTGTGGTGTTGGCCTGGCACCCAGGGGAGAGAATAGTGTTTGGAAGGAGCCTCTGCTGAGTAAACATGGTCACGTGAGATGTGGAGCAGCATAATATCACAGATAGCAGAAGATTCTTCTGACAAGAACAAGACAGGAAGAGAAGGAGAAAGACGAAAGGAGCCTTTAAAAGCCACCGTGCCTTGTTTGCCTTGCCCAGAGGTGATTAATTATACATCATCACGGGAAAAGGCACATGTTTCGGAAATGCTCTTCAGTGAACTACATCCATTTGTGTTTTTATGGAGTCGATCCAGGTGATTAAGTCAGAAGGGAGGACTTGTGCAAAGAAAAAAAAAATCTACAAAGCAGTTTCATTCCACACGCATATTTGCTCTTTCAAAGCAAATTCAGCAGGAAATCCAAGTCACTGATGCAAACCTTAGCAGTTAATTTGTTCCCATGGGCATATTGGGAGCTATTATCCCAGAAGCCTATACATGAAAATCCCATTATTTGAAATATATTCATTGTATTTCTGTTTAACTCTAGGCTGTGCGTTGAGAAGTTAAAAGTAAATAGAAGAAAGTCGAGAATGGTAGGAAGTATTTTTTGGTTGCTTTCTGCCAACTGGAAGGACACCAGCTTGGCAGCAGCCAGCGAATGGCATTATTAAAGCCTGTTTAAAAATCACATGCAGGAACAACTCATGGGTTGAGGGGGTGTGTGTGCGTGTGTGTGTATATGTGTGTATGTGTTGGATTGGTGAGTTGGGTAGTGTCAGCTCACAAAATCATCAGTCCCTTCATAGTTCTGAGGTCTTTGTTTTGAAAGAATTTGTTGTTTGTGAGCCACCTGAATGTTTGAAGTCCGCACAGGAAGGTGCATAGCTGCCCATTACAACTTTGCTTGAAAAAAAGGCAGATAAAAATATCAACAAGGTGAATTAGCTTAAAGGCATCATGGCATCATTTCCTTCTAGTCCAACCCTCCTTAATACCTTAGCAAGCTAAATTATCTGTCCTACTTTTTTTGGTATTGATCCACACCATGCAGTCTCTGTTCTACCCATGAACTGATTAACTAGACATCATTCTGATACTCCATTACTGGACCATTCAATACCCTCCCTGCTCCCTCCTGCCTTCTCCTCCCTGGCTCATTAGAGAACCTCTATGTGGCCTGAGTGTCTCTCTGCCACACACACAGTGCAGGCTCACTCTGAGGAAGTTCCCAGCCTATTCCAGTCACCTCCTGGGTGAGCTCAGGAGCACCAAGATAGCAGGGAGGATCAGGCTGTTGACCCTACAGTCGCTGGACCCGCACAGGCTACTCACCTCCTCGGTAGCCCTTGTGTCTGGCAGAACTAAAATTTCAGTGCAGCACTGCTGTTAGTCAGCTTTCTGTCTCTGCGAAGAAACAGCTGTACAAAATGACTTTAAGGGCAAAACTCAGGATTATGGTTTCAGAGGTGTCAATTCATGGTTAGCTGTCTCCAAGGCAGAAAACTGATGGTGAACAGGGCATGGAGGAGGAAAGATGCTCAGCCTGTGGCAGCCAGGAAGGAAAGAGGGGGGAACAAGCACAGAGGAAGGGGCTAGGGACCAGGTATGGGACCCAAGGTTCTACTTCCATGATCCACCAGTTTCAATTAGGTCCCATCTCCTGTTTCCATCACTCCCTAATAAGGCTATAAAATTACAATCTCACTAGTAGATGAGCCCTCATAATCCAATCGCTCCCCAAAAGCCCATCAGCAGTCCAGTGAGCCTTTGGGGGAACCCGTCATACCCAAACTGTACCAGTTGTCCTCTCTCTTTTGAATGCATGAAATGTCTACTACTGCATTGTGTCCCTGTCTGGTTTGGCCAGAAGGACTGTTATTGGGTTTGGGGGTGCTGGAGTCTCTTTCTAGAGGTGGTTTCTAGGTTCTTTCTGTCCTGAACAAAGAATTGGTCAAGACGAGCATAAACGGTAACAAGATTTTACATTTATTAAAGGTAGGAAAAGAAACATGCTCTGCAGATCAAGTGTGAGCCATGAAAAAGTAGGAAAAGACATGTACTCTACAGCTTGAGGACAGACAAGTATGAGAGAACACACCGGCCCAGAGCTCAGTGGTGACTGTCCTTTTGTGTCTCCTGCTCCTCAGGCAGGCATCAGGTCTAGGCCGTCCTGTGGAAAACATCCTCGAGTTCTTCGGAGAAGTCTATGTTCAAGGCTTTGGGAACTGTTCTGCACATGTGTCATGGGATTTTGCGACGCCTACTTTCCAGCCAGCTCTGCCACGCCTTAGTCCCCTGCCCTGGGAGAACACACTCCTCCTCTCCTCTAAAGTGTTATCTAGGGCGAATGTTCCAAAGGCCTTCTATAGCTCTGCATCATGAGCCACAGGAAGATCTGACAAGCCACACTCACCTGCTTAGCTTGTCTTCTCCACGTCAAGCTTGGCCTTCTTACATACTCTTCCCAACACCCAGACACACAGAAAGGACACTGTCCAAGGAATCATTACATCACCATCATCAACAACATTGTCATCATCATTTAACCAATCTGGACCTCACAAGACCATTTGACTGGTTAATTTGTTGTTGTCTAGTCATTGTTAACCGGTTTCCCTTGTTCTTTTAGTACCACAAGGACATAGGCCAAATGTTTTGGGAAGTAACCAGCTCATATGTTATAGTACCATGCAAATCACCAGCTCTGTGGGGCTTACAAGACAAGTAAAAGGGAAATCCTAAACAGCTTAAATGCAATTCAGTAGGAAAGCTGTTTTGTAAAAGATGACTGGGGTATCCATACAATGGAATGTAAGTACTGGTTAAGAAGAGAAAATTCTATCTCTATTGCTTACCTGCATTTTTTAAGGTATATTATATAGTAGAGTTGTAAATTCAAGAACAATATGTTGTGATAATCTCATGTATGTTAAAATAAATAGCTAAAACTGTCTTAAGGAAGGAAAGTGAAAAAGAACTTCCACTGTTTTATTTGTGCAGTTGTGAAAAAGTGAAAAGATAAGCTCTCCCCCTTGGGAAGTTTCCAGTCAGTGAGGGATGTGTTTTGAAATAGTTGTGCACCTGTATGATATAAACTAGCTCCAACGTACTATAGAGAGAGCCAGAAGTTGTCTATAAGACCTGCCAGGGCTTGATGGGGGCTTTGAGGAATGGGCAGATTTGGAAAGACGAAGAAAAAGGAGGGAGGTGAATAGATGAAGTGTCTTAGGTTTCTGTTGTTGTTGGAGGAGCCAAGCAAGAACAAACTAAACCCCTTTCCTTCATTTTGCCCCCAGGGTTTCATCTGCATTTTCTCTTGGTAATAAAGGCATTCCAAGGGTTTGGTCTCTAGCAATTAATAAAAATCTCAAAGAAACGTACATTTGTGGAACAGAAATACATATCACACATCCTAATAAAGTAAAACATTGCATTTCCTTTAACATAAATAAAAATCAACACAAAGCAAAGGAGAAGAAAAGCAGAAGCTGAGGTAAGAGGAGTATTTTTTAATTCTTAATTGACTTGTGATCATTTTCTGATCATCTATTCTCTCCACTAATTGCAACCACTTAAGTGGAAACCCATTAATTCTGTATTAATATTGTCTTTCTAATGAAAAATAGATAGGGAATCGCCTTTTTAATTGCCCTAGACTGATTTTCCCTTTTAGTTATAATGTGTTGCCTAAAGCCTCCTACTTAGGGGCTCTTTCTGGTTCTAAGAACTTTTAAGTGCCTCTCAGCAGCTTCCTTGTTGGCATAAAAGAGTCTGAGTCCTGCAGTACCTCAGCTGCGTATGATTAACCCCCCACCAGGATGCGACTGGATGAATGATTCAGCAACCTCTCAAAGGGTCTGACTAATCCTTATGCACAGCCGACATTGTTACAACAAAGTAATCCAACACGCAACATCACAAAATTAAACAGGTTATTCATGGAGGAAGAAGGTACGTAAGAAAACAGAGGAAGGCAGAGAGGAACGAGGCATGCCCAGCAGATAATAGGGACTCGGCCCTGAAGAGATGGAATGTTCTTCTCTACCAAGGTCAGCCAAGTCTTCAGGATTCAGACCAGCATTTCCATGCTCCATTGATAGCTTCTGATTTGGATGGCAATATTATTTTCAGGAAAAAAAATGTCTGCTGTCAGATAAGTTTGAGAAAGTGATCTAACTCAATCTAACAGGTTTTATTACTACTACAGGACTTCTCAGACCTTTTATCATTGTTAATGGATACCTCACACTTTCAGTGGCCTCTAATGTTACACAATCTCGATGCATTTTTCTACACTAGGAAATTAACACTTTAGCTAAAGACATTTTTGGGATTTTATAAGTTTTTCTAGTCATGCATTTTGTTATCATTATTCCAGGTTCCAATCCAAGATACCATAATGCATTTAGTCAAACGTCAATGTATATATTTAACATTTTATTCAAAAATAATCATAGACATCCAGAAAATTGCAAAAGAAAAACATATATAGGTCCTATATACCTTCACCCAGTTTTTCCAGTGGTAATATCTGGTTGGACCTATACTGTACAGTATGAAAACCATGAAAATGATATTGATACAATCCACAGAGTGACATATATATATATACAACTATATATATGTATAAAATATTTTTTAAATCTCACTTTGTCTCACGAGCAAAAAACTAAATACTTTCCAGAAAAACAAATTCCTCTCTCTGATGCACTGATAGTGTCAGCATTTCTCAACCAAAGGTGCTCTGTGGTCATCAGCAGGTGTATTTGGTTTAGGAAATAATGACTTAACTCATCAAGTATATTTCTTGGGGAAATATATCCTAGGAAAATACATTATGCCCCACCAAACTCTGACAACATTGGCTTACTGCCCAGTAAGCTTACATGAATGAAAATCATTTTGTGACCATTAGCTAAACTCCTAAACCTGGTCAAGAGTTTTGCATCTAATCTCAGACACAAAGTGCTATTAGTTTGTAGTTAACTAGTGTGCAAACCTTGAGTAAACAATAGTATTTCTTATGGCTGTTATTTGGCTCTTCTTTTCCATTACAAAGTTCTTGATTATTATTATCTGGCTCTCCATTGTCTTGTTCCTCAAAGTACAGTTCATGAACCAAAAGTATGGATCTAACTGGGAATTTGCTGGTGGTGCAGCAGCTCACTGCCTGAATCAGAATCTGCTTTTGGACAAGGCTCAAGGTGACGCACATGCAGCGGACTGTTCTGGAAGCTCTGCTCTACACTGCAGTACTGGTTCTCCAAATTAGCACTAAACAGGCTTATCTGGAGGGAAAAGAAGACAAGCTACATGTGACATTCTGGTGCAGCCTCTCTGATGCAGCTGTATTGATCCTGAGTTTGATAAACCTTGAAAACAAACCTTCTTTGACCTACAAAACAGACATGCTAAGTTTTCCCTGGCCACGGTTCTCTAATCACCCTGGATCCATCTTTGAAACTCACAGTTCCTCAGCCATCATCCCTAGTCATGGAATGGGGGATAGGGACATAGGGTGGTATGCATATTGACTAGTAAGACTCTCTAAGTCACACAGTTTTCACATATTGCTGTGACCGTTGTTATGTAAAGTCTGTGATGCACAGTCCTCCCGAATCAACTGAATCAAAGAATTTCTTGCCACACTAAGCATCACAACCAAGGAGTGTCCATCGAACTTTGCAAGTAGAAGAAATATATTATGGGGAATCATGCATTGGCTCTGTCCCAGTGGGCAGCATATGTGTCCTGCATGGTTCAGCAAATGTGTGTTTGAGATTAGGTCACAAAGTACTAGACTGGGAGTAAGAGACCTGGCAATGGTCACAAAATGGGTTTCATCCATGTGAGTTGACTGCAGAGCAAGCCAGCAGCCTCAGTCCTGTTAGCATTGATCTCTAATGAGCCCATCCAAGTTGGCAGAGGGAAACAAATGACTGTGGAAGACAAGGATTACATATATGACTAAACAATTTGTGGGGGATTCCCCTCTTAAAAAAAAGAAAAAAGAGTTTGATTCCCCACACCAACCCCCCAAAAGAATAAGAAACTGTACTACGTGGTATTGACAGAAACCAAAGTCCATGTTTTATCCCAGCCACTCCAATGGGATATGTGGCACAAGGGGAGGGAAAGAAACATGTAAAACATTGCTGTTTGAAGTATGGCCCTGTAGGTTTTCAAAGCCAGTTTTTCCAGAATCCTAACTGATTGGCACAATCTCAAATCTCTGTAGGTAATTTATAGTCCTGGCCTAAATCGATAGCTTGGCCAAGAAGCTGCAGAGGCAATTCCCTTCGTTTTTAATAAAGGCCTTGAAACTCTTCCTGTACGGAACCCTGTGAAGTACTTAGACAAACACCCGTGCCATGAGAGGGAGCCTCGCTTCTCTGGAGGAAGGGCAGCATTCACTCTAGAAGGCGCCAGGTGTCCTTCCCTTCCCTTCTACCTGAAAGTCCCGGGTTTCCACACCCCTGTGTTCAGTGGCTGCTCTTGTAACAGCGACTCTTCAGCAGTTACTCCGCTCTATGGGTGTATCTACTCTAGGAATCCCAGAGACCAGGACAACTCACAGACTAGGATGTCAGCCACACAAAAGCAGCCCTTGTCCTCGCTAAACTGAGAGATAAGTACTTTTAGAGAAGAGCTTGCTGGAGAGGCAGTTGTGCGCTGTTTTGTTCTGTTCTGCTTTGTTTTCTATCTAACCCCTTAATTATACCCCTAAGAGTAAAGAATATGACCCTTAGACAATATCCTTAGGTTCTTTTCAGCTTTTCCTCTTTGTCATTCACCCAAATCATCACAAACTCAATCACCGATTTAGATGACTGTGACTTATTTTGCTACTCTTTGAGATTTCTCAGGGTACAAACTCTTGGCTCTGATTAGGTTGCATGTGCACAACACGGTCATGGACCCTTGTCACTGGTGCAGACCACGGAGTTTTGGGGCAGTTAAAAGATGATGGTATCAGTGCCAAGATCAAATTCACACAGTGTCCCCTCTGGTTCCCAGTCAGGAACCCAAAGATGTCATCTCTGGTTCCCAGGCACGGGATGAGTACTGCTGCCCTGCCAACCGACCAGCCTACTGGGATCAGAAACTCAGACCCAGTAAAAATTAGAGGGATGAAGTATGATGAAAGGAAGACATTTTATTTGTAGGAGGAAAAGGAAGGAGGGAAAGGAGGAGATACATAGCTACCTGGATAAGAAAGAATCAGGGTAGGGGCTCCAGAAAGATGGAGAACCCTCGGACCCTTTATCCTCAGCTGCTTTTATTGGGGGTCCGGGCTTTCTCCCCAACCATCCAGAGCTTGTCACAACTAGATTGGCTTCCAGTCACCTCTGCTTATGTCATTTCTTCTGGTGGTCTATGTACAGCTTCTTTCTGTCCATTTGTTTATTTGTCCTTGACCTACTTTTACGGTCTTATCTTGGGGGTGGAGGTGAGTAGGCAAGGGGGTACCTTATTCATGGTTAGCTTAGAATTAGTAAGGGGTACTGCAGATGTCTATTGTACTGTATAATTATATAATGAATATAGTGACACTAGAGTAGATAACATGGTGACCCTGGAGTGAGTACGCGTGTGTGTGTGTGTGTGTGTGTGTGTGTGTGTGTGCCTAAGAACTTCCCCCGAAGTTAGTCAGTGTCCCACCCCCTCCCAATTCTGCTTCCCTTTCTTATCTATTAGAGGTGAGTAGGGACGGCTATTTTGGCTTTTTGGCTTTGTGCACTTGGCCTTCTCTGTACTCTGCCTGTCAGCTCTTTCTCCTTCTGGTGAGCTACAATGCCAGCTGTGCTACCTTGGTGCCTTTTCCATATATGGTTTTTCTTTCTTTCTCTCCCCTCATCCTTGACCTACTTCCCAGGGCAAGCTTTAACTCCTAGTCAAGATGATCTAGAAAACTACTGAGGCCCTCACCCTGTTCTATCTCACTACCAGCAGGGCCCCTTTCCCTACAACAGGTTGCTTCTGAAACACAGAGATCTAGGTAACCAGAAATATCTTGTAGGTGTAAGCTTAAAAATAATAATAAGTCACTTAGGAAATCAAGAAAGAGAGACTATTCCAAATGAAGGGCAGAGCCTATGTAAAAACAAGGAAAAGAGAAAAGGCTTAACTCATTCACAAACAAGCACTCCGTGTGCCTACAGAAAAGGGCGTATGAGAAGGTGGGAGGTAAAACGAGGCAGGTGTGCAAGAGACAGCTTAAAGTCAAAGGGTGCTGTAAGTCTAGCTAAAGAGTATGGGTCTCCTCACAAGGCCTCTGAAGCACTAACAGCAACTGACAGGGCCAGATTCACCTTTCAACTCCACAAAGCAGTTTGGAGAATGTACTGACAGAAGTGTCACTGGGGACAAAGGGAACAGCAAGAAGGTCCTTGTACCAGCTCAAAAACAAGGGCAGTGATTAAGGAGAGAAGGGAAGATGGGATAAGTGTGAGTCCCTGGGACATTTTGTATTAAGTTTAGGGGTAGCCAAGCCCTCCCTAGTCTGCTTAGCCCAAGCTCATGCTTACCAGGGAACAGCCCCAGTGAGGCGGGGAAGCCCGGTGGGACGCTGGCTTTAGGGATTGCAGTCTAACTCAGATTGGCGCCCTTCCTCAGGAATCCCAGGGTAAGCCATATCCCCTCTCCTTGAGGCATCTGGCCACAGTGCTGTCTTGGTGTCAAGTTCCCTATAAACCAGAAAAACTTCAGCCACTTGGCCCCTTCTGACCATGACACTAACCCCCACAGCTCTTGCCTCAGTGAGGTGGAAGAGAGCAGAGAAAAGTCTCAGTCTCGGCAACCTCCAGAGTGTTGGACATTTCCCCTCAAAGGGCTTAGAATTAATCCATTGCCCTTGTGCCACAGAGCCTCCAAAGACTGGCCTTTTGGTCCAGCAATCCCCACCATCCCAGCAAGAAGATTTGGGGCATCTGCACAACAGCTGTTCAAAGTCAAATCCTATAAGCTGGGAGGGACATGTGCTGTTCATCAGCACCGCGTGTTTCCTAGACAGCCGTGTTCAGCTCTGCTCCCCCCACTGCCCACCACTGCCAGCACCACCCATGTGTAGACAAGTGTTCCAGGATCAGCAGGAGATTGTAATAGAAATAAAAGACACAGTCTCCATCCTAGAAAACGTATCATCTAGTTGAGAGAAGTAGAACATTCACAGATGTACAAGATGGCTTAAAAACACATTTACAGAGAAATATAACCAGAAGCAGAAGTGGGGAAAACCACTTCCTGAGTAGAAACGTACCATCCCAGCGTGCACATGAAGCACACAAGCAAAGGAAACCCTTCTCCAACTTGAGCACTTGTTTTTGTTTAGAGTCTACCTTGTTCTAGAAAAGTTTTCAGGAAATGACAAGAATACATTTATGGAAATAAAGACTAGCATTTTAAAAAGGAAACCAGAACCAAGGAAAATAAGAACATGAAAAAGCCAAACATAAATCAACCCATGTTTTATAGTGATGCTTCAGATTGAGGTCTTCTTTTGTTTGAGAAAAATAAAGACACAATTTGTTATATAATTTTCATGATCTGGCATTGGGGGAGCAGTGAATTCTAAATATTTGGTTCTTCGAAGGGTAGTCCTTGGGACATTAGCCTTCCTATCAAGGGAAAGCAAGCTAGATATGAGAAATTCAAGCCAACTCCGGACCTACCGCTACAGTTCAGATTTAAATGTCCCCCAAAAGTCTCCCAAAAGCATGTATTTCGAAGGTGATGGGGTCACGGGAATGCTCTACTGATCAGAGTGGATTCACCCACTATGAGTTCAGTAGCTGAGTGGGCTCTTAGGAGGTGGGGCCTGGTTGGAGGTGGATCACTGGGATCAGTGGTTGGAGGCGGATCTGAAAGGGTAGATTCTTGTCTTCAGCTCCTCTCTTCTCTCTCCCTGCCTTCTGACTGCCATGGGTTAAGCACCTTCCCTCCACCATGCCCCTCTGCCATGCCATTTCTGCCTTAGATCTCCACGGACTGAATCCTCTGAAACGCAAATCAAAGTAATCTCTCCTCTTTTACACTGTCGGTGTCATGAATTCTGTCGCAGACACAAGAAAGCACAGTAAAGTGACAAATACACCTAGTAAATAAGAATCTGTAGTTTTTAAAGAGCCTAGGTGATTCCTGTGCGCAACAATCTCTCAGAAGCAGATAGGTGAATTAACCTAATGCAAAGAGTTAGATGTGACATTGAAAACACAGTTCATAAAAGAAAAATTTGAGTAGTTTGGACTTATTCAAAATTTAAGACTTTTGCTCTAAGAAAGACCCTGCTGAGAGGATGAAAATCAGGCTGCAACCTGGAATAAAATATTTGAAAACAATATATCCAAAAAAAGACTAGTATCTCGAATATATAAAAAGTCAGCAGTAAAACAAAACAAAACAAAACAAAACAAAAAAAAAATCCAGGGCTTGGGATTTAGCTAAGTGGTTAGAGTGCTTGTCCGGCAAGCACAAGACCCTGAGTTCGATCCCCAGAACCTTAAAAAAAAAAATAAAAAATCCAATTAGAAAATAGCCAAAAGATACAAATAGATATCTTTGGGGACAATACAGAAGGCAAAATAATAAGCATATGAAGGGGCA
>PVJO010020026.1:0-33162 GCA_004026905.1 Hystrix cristata | reverse complement strand
TGCCTCGGTGTTCCAAACACCTGGAATTACAAGCCTGTGCCACCACACCCAGAATAATTTTTGTTTTGTAAATATGATTTCATTTGAGTGAGGTTTTGGCAGCCCTTTAAATTTTACACCCAAGGCGAGAGTGTCTTGCCCTAATTCCAGTCCCACAGAAGAACACTGGATTGGGAATGTGTCTTTCTCTGCTCGAGTCCTCCAGTGCATGCTTGGACACCAGCCAGCAGCCTGGAGTTTTGCTGTCATATTTGGGGCCCGACAGAAACACGGAGGATCAGTGCATGAGGACGTCCATGGTCCCTTCCAGGCCCAGTTCTGAACTTCTTAAGAGATTAAGTCTTCTGTCTACAGAGAATGAGGCCGGCATATCCCCTACCTGCCCTCCTCTGGCACAGTCTGGTCTCTTTTGGGGTGCTGTAAGAAGAGGAATTCCTCTGGCAGGAGTTGCAACAACAGACCCAGAAGGGGCTGAGCAGGGAGCTCACAGTACAAACGGCACAGGCACCACAGCTTTGGAGGACCCGAGTGTGGGAACTCTTAATTTCTTTTTTAATCTGAATCCTACAAAATTTAAAATTACACTGTGCCTTACATTGATGTATATTGGAGCATTGCTTCTTATTTCAAAGCTCAAGTTGTCTTCTAGCAAGACCAGAGACCAGAAGAGTTAAATGAAATTTAAAAATAATTGTCATATTGTTCCCATTTGTGAATAATACATATATAATCCATAAATCGATATGAACTTATATACAAGGTAAAATTTCAAATGTTCCCCCTGGTGGGCCAGGAGGCCCACCCTGCTTTAAATAGCTGCAACCAGAGGCCCTGAGCTCCTTCTCCAATACAATAAATCCAATAAATAAATAAAATTAACGAAACCAAATAAAATGGCATAAAAATGCTGTAGCCAAAAGCTGCCCTTCTGCCAGTTTTATTGGTCATGGGATAGATGTCAGGTACTGTCACTCAGGACTTGGCACAGCCTGAAACTCTGACCAATCAGCGACACTAGGCTGAGAACTGCCCAATCAGGCCGTCAGCCGGAGAAGAGGGGGCGGGCTTTCCCCTGGCAGAGGCCTTTGTCTGCGGAGCTGCCGGTCTGGGATCCCTAACCGGTAGCCCTAGAGCCTTTGGTGGCTGTAACGCAGCACTTTTGCTCTGTGACCTGCAGAAGCCGGGAAATCCCTAGAGAGCACATGGGACACTCCAGAAGCCAAGACGTGGTGAGTGTGAGGGGCCCAGCGTCCTGAGATGGGGAGAGAGGCTGTTGGAAACAACTTGAACTGGCTGTGGTGTGATCTGGGTTATCTCCCTGGTCGGCTCCGGAGTTTGCAAGTTGAGTCCTCCTTTGGGGTGTCCTGGCCCTCAGTCCCCTCTGGTCTGTGAAGTGGGATCTGGCCAGCAGCTGGGACTCTGCGATTTCTGTCCCACCCTGTGAAGCTACTTCAGCCCCTGTCAGCAGCCCTCATCGGTCAGCTCTGCGTTGGCAGCAGCTGTGCGTCTCCCCAGATCGTGTCACTACTGCTGGGAGGACCCTTGGAGAATCCCAACTCCATGTGAGGGGTTCCTGTAGGAGAGGAGCCAGGAGCCAGGAGGTCCCCAGTTCCTCTTGCGTCCTGAGCTTTCTAAATGTGTGGTAGGAGGATCTCAAGTCCAGAGCCCTACCCACCCTGCTAGCCTAGTCCTCTTGGGTTCGGCAGTGGCTTTCTAAAATCCCAGCTCCCCCTCTCCACAACATTATCAACTGTTTGTTTCCCATGACGCACTTCAAACAGGCAGTATTTTGTCATTTATTTTTTTTCCTTTAAGTACTGGATAGCACTTTCTAAGAATTGGATTTCTGTTTGTGAACATTTTACAGGAAAGGAAAGTGAAATGGAATAACAACCTTTTGTTAGAAAAAAATACCAAAAAATCCTTTGGGCTTCTCATCTTTTTGTCTTTCTTTGGCATAGATGCCTTAGCAGAATGTCTTTGGGTTGAATCCCACCCTTGGGGGCTTTCTAGGGTGATGTCTTCTCAGCCCTCCATTGCTCCCTGGTCTTGGATTTCAGAAATACCCGGCACCGTGGTTGACACAGGCACCAGCAGATCTGGAGTCTCTGTTCTCTTGGAGTGGCTGGTGCACATCAGCCTAGGTCCTTTCCTCCCAGAGAGTATCATGGGGGGGGGGGGCGTGGTGGAGCCCCTCTGCTGAGTCGCTGGATGACCTGGGGCTATCAGGAATCTCTTAATATACCCTTCATCTATGATGCCTTCAAGTCATTTCTGCATCTTGGCTACCGAGAATAGTGCTACAGGAAACATGGGCATGCAGCTATCTCTTCAGCATACTGATTTTAATTCTTTGGGATTCATAGCCACTATCTTGATTGCTGGATCATATTCTGTTCTTTAGTTTTTTTGGAGAACATCCGTATTATTCTGTAAATGGCTGTACTAAATTTATATTCTAACCAACAGTGTACAAGAGTTCCTCTTTTTTCCAATATCCTGTGCAACACTTGACAACTTTTACCCTTTTTTTTTTCTTTTTTTTTTTTTTATCCTGGGGATCCAACTCAGGGAACTTTTACCTTTTTGATGAAAGTCATTCTAACAGCAGTGCTCAAGCTCCAGGATGTCTGCTGTTTGGGGGCGTAAATCCCTGATGCAAGTGAATTTGAATCCAGATTGTGGAACAGCCTCTGCACAAGGTTGCTGTAACCTTCTTTTCAGAATAAACAGGGATTTATGCTTTATAACTCCTCTGTCCTACTGCTGAGGGAAGTACTTGCACACCCACTGAAAACCTTCTGTTTGTCTTTTCTTGGAGGGAGATTTGCTCATACCCAGTTCCTTTGCTCCCAGAGCTTAGAGGCTGAGGACATACTCTTCAAACGGTATAGTTAGAGTTGGGACACTAGTGCATGGACAAACTGCTCCCAGGAGGATGTAGCAGGTCTGGGGCTATCGGTGTAATGACCTGAGGGAAAGGGATAGGGAAGTGCTGAGTTCCCACGTGCCCTGCTGGGGCTCTACTGACTTTTGCCCTGTAAACTCTCTGATGCAGCCTAGGTAAAATTTCAACCATCCGCAACAGTAGGCTGACAAATCCCTTCCGGAGAGAAACTGAGACCTTTGAATTTTAACACTGTCTCTTCCCTGATACATGG
Source organism: Hystrix cristata (assembly GCA_004026905.1). Taxonomy (NCBI): domain Eukaryota; kingdom Metazoa; phylum Chordata; class Mammalia; order Rodentia; family Hystricidae; genus Hystrix; species Hystrix cristata. The sequence continues at coordinate 30,001 of PVJO010020026.1, read as the reverse complement.
CAGTGAAGCACAGAGAAGTACCATACTTACATGACCTTAGTACCACCCTGTCCAATCGCACCTCAGCTTTCCCACTCATCTGATGTGCTTGTTTTCTCTGTCGGTCAGTGCACAGAAGTCTCTCACCTGGTTCATCACTTTCTTTCCTACCGACTTGAAATGTGAGTAGATGTTTATTCACTGTGCCCAGTGATGGAGGGAGAGTCAGGAGCCTCCTGCTGCATCTCCAACTTCACATCCTGTTAACCCTTTCTCGAGTGTGGAGGATTGAACCCGGGGCCTCATACATTCTAGGCATGCACTCTAAAACTGAGCTATGTATGCCCCAGCCCCACCGTCTGCCTTTCGATTGCATTGTTTAATCAACTCAGTTTTGATATTATTCTTGAGTTTATGTAGCCCTTTCTGCAACTGCTAACAAAATAATTCTTGTATCCATAGGATTCATCTATGAATTTTGTTTTTATTGTGATTGCTTGCAGTATTATCCTTTCATAATATGTATTAGTGTCAAGGAATAGCAGCTACTCCTATTGTTCTTGTGATTCAGAAGTTTCTTTGTTAGTTGTACCAATATCTACATTTATCTCTCTATGTTTTTTCACTTCCCAGATGAAATTTTTAGATTTTTGTTTTGTTCCCTTCTTCCACCAAAACTAAAGCATGCAATTTTGATGGGACATCGTAGATTAACTTGAGAAAATGATCATCTTTGTAATGATGAGTTTTATCATCTACAAACAAACATGGTATGTGTGATTGAGTTTTTTGCTTTTTTTCTTTTTCTTTTTTTTTTTTTTTTTTTTTTTTTTTTTTTTTTTTTTTTTTTTTTTTTTTTTTTTTTTGTGAGACAGGGTGTTGCTATGTAGTCCAGGCTTGAACTCACACTGTAGCTCAGGCTGGCCTCAAACTGGCAACTATCCTCTGCCTCATCCTCCCAAATGCTGGGATTACAGGCATGCACCGTCACATCCAGAGTGACTAAGTCTTTTTACATGACTGTAAATTTTTATTTTCTCATAAATTCTACACATTTCCTTTTCAAAAACGAATTCCTGTGACATATCACATGCATGTGACTTCCATAGAAAACTTATGTGGCTTGTGGCATTTAAGAGCCAGAATAGCCCCTGGAAAGTACCCCACCCTTTATCATCTCTTCTGAATGTACCTCCTCCTTCCCCACCCCTTGGGTTTTGCTCTTAGAATTAATGCTACTATATCTTTATGTCACTTTTATTTTAATGTAGTACGACTTATGAATATTTTATTTTTAAATGTTTCTCTGTGTTATTTTGAAAAGGAGTAACTCCCTATCCGATGACAACTTTTGAATGTTTTATAATTAGTTTTTATATCTAGGTATTTACTTCCTCAGAAAACAGTTTATTATGTGGGATGAGGAAAGGATACAATTACATTTTTTGCCACGTTGATACCCATAGTTTGAGCAGCTTTCATTGGAAAGGCACTCTTTTTTATTACTTACCCGCAGTGCAATCTTTGTCATTTATAAGTGTCTAAAAGGCAAGAATTTTTTAAGGTTTTGTCCTCAGTTCCGCAGGTTTACTTATTCATGTCATTGTGAGGTCTACATTCATTGCTGTAGCTTTACAATGTAGTTGTGCTGTGCAGGTTTGTGTTAACGTACTTTACATCTAGATTTGTGTTAATAGACTTTGTGATGTTTTCACCATGATGGAATTACTTGATAATGAATTTCTCAAAGGCACTGCCATTGCGCAGTGAGGCAGGACTGTGTATATACATGAACACTTTCCAATTATATAATACATTATTAGTATATAATTTTCCTTATCAATTTTCCAGAGTGGTTTCCATTTCATTACTGTTTTTGTTACCATAAAAAATATATAATTTATAAGATGGACTTAAAAAATCAACACAAATCAATTTCAGGCACTTCTTGAATACAGACTATGGGAATTTTCTACCAAAGAATAGCACATCTAGCAGGCAGTACCAAAAAAATTTAAGCTTTAGTTTTTAGAACAATACACAAGGGCTAGACAATTATAAGAAATATTGCATAAATAACCCAACAATGTCCTTTTACTGTTTTTAAAAGACCAACATTTGGCACTGCTGATACTCTCTGGATATGTTCATTTACATTGTCTTTGAATTTCGCACTTTTACTTACCAGTTTCCAGTACTCTCCTTAGTATGAAATTTGCCTTTTCTAAACTGTCAAGAATGATGATTAATAAATTCTTAGTCTTTTTTATTATACCTATTTAAGATTTATGTTTCCTTCTTAACCTCAGAATTAGATGCATCTTAGTCCATTTTACAGCTTTATTGAAATACATTAATCTATATAACAAGATATGATCAAAAATAAGATGAATATTAAAATTTTATTACAGTGAAAGACACACTCCCATTAATCCCCCTCAGAATACTCCCCATCACTTCAGACACTTATCCCACCATGCTTGCCATTTCCTGCAGCCGTTCCAGAAGTCCTCTTTTGTGTCTTCAGTTGTGCTGCTGTAGCTGCCTCAGTGTCCTGAATCAATTGAAAACATTTACCTTTCATGATCATTTTGACTTTGGGGAAGAGCCAGAAGTCATGCAGTGCCAGATCCAACAAACAAGGAGGTTGAGGACAAGGACACACGGCAGTGTTTGTACAAGCTGCCTTTCCTTGGATGGCACTCAGCAGCAGCATTCACTGTGTTTGGGGAGGCAGAGCCAGGGATTGAACTCAGGGGCTTTCGCCTGCTAGGCAAGTGCTGTACCACTGAGCTAAATCCCCAGCCCCTCACTGTATTTTTTATCATACCTCATACAGACAGTTTCCAGGGGTATAGTCAAGAGCACAGGGTAAGATCCCCATCTCCATAGTTCTGCCTTCTGTTCTCCATCTGGGGTTGACTCTCCCCAGTGAGCTCATCTGGGTTTGGAGGTCTCTGAAATGTCTCGTCTTTGGGATCTCAGAGGCAGTGCACTCTGCCGCTCTTTCTCATTTCTCCCACTCTGTGGATCCTCTACCACCTGCTGCTCTCTGCTGGTCCAGAGACCTCTGTGGCCACCTGCTGCGCACACTATCCTCCTGTGCACGCAGCTGCGTTTTCCCACTCCTGACAGACACTGTGTGGGAGGATAAGTTCTCTGGTGGCTCTGCATCTCCTGCCCTGTGGGGCCAGACCCTGCGGTGTTTCAGAGCTCCTATGCCTTAAAAACTAGCTAGCACATGAAATCACTCATACTTGTACGGTCTAACTTCCCTTTGTGTCTCGGCTCTCTAGCTTGTTTTTCTGGTTCACAGGCACACCAGGCCCCCTAAAATAATACAGAATAATCTCATTTTGAGGTCAGATGATGAGTTGCTTTCATTATGCCAGCAAAGTATTTATTTTCATGAAACATAACAATGATAGGAGTAGTACCAAGGATTGATATAGGTCGAGTAGTGAATTTTTCAAATTAAAAAAACCCTTTTTATTACCAATCCAAGTAGAAAACTTTTACCACTTGCAAAAGAGAAATTGGTATCTCAAAAGAATTAAAGTCTACACTCTTAAAAGGTTGCGGTTTATATCTAGTTGTCCCCCCAAAGCCTCATATGCTCAAACTTGGGGCTCTTGGGAAGTGACCTGCTGTCAGGATGCAGGGTCTATTCAGAAGAGGTTAATCACTAGGAATGTGGCCAGGAAGGGTGTTTCTTCCTCCCCAGCTCCTCCTCTTCCCTCTGTTTCCTGTGTACCACACCATGAGCAATTCTCCTCCACTATACCCCTGTGCTGTGCTGCGTAGTCCTGCCTTAGACTGAAACCTCTACACACTGAGCCAAAATAAACCTCTCCTCCTTTATGTTGTGAGTGTCCAGTATAATGTCTCAGCAATGAGAAAAGTGACTGTGGTGGACGGCACTACGTGGCAAGGAGGCAGCCTTACTATCATATATAGGTTCAGGAGTCTTTGACCTCATCTCTCCCTAAAACTGTGAATGTCATTTTAGCTGTTGCTGCAATGAGTGAAGTCTTGAGAAGCTGAGATTATATATATAAATTTGGGGGATGGTAATAATTACTAAAAAATATTACTAGCTCTCAGTTCTTATCTCCAAAGAGAATCTGAAATGTTCCAAAAATTCTTTTCATTCTTAGTGCTGGGGATAGAACCCAGGGCCTCATACATACGAGGCAAGTGCTCTATAAGTTCTATAAGCCCGCAAGAGATTCTTTCTTATCCTTAACTCCTGGGGACAAACAGGGGCTCTTTCTGGGCCAATCGGGAAATACTGAGCTCTAACACTAGAGGAACCAACAGCAAAATCTGTTGTCTCACTAGATTCTACTTTGCAAAGAAGTTTTTCCAACCCAAATAGAGTTCTTTCTAAACATAAGACTTCTGGGCTGTACGTTATGTAAATTATGTGCAGAGAAATGGAATTACAAGCAGAACATAAGAAGGGTTTTAAAATAGGAACATGATGCCAATAGTTTACATCAGAAGTCACTGGACTTACATGCACAACTTTATCCTAGTTAACATGAAATTTTTGTGGAAATATAGAGTTTACAAGCATAATATTATATGGCTATATAAAATGCATATAAATATATTTATAGAAATATATATCATGTATTACCAATACGTAGCATACTAATTTATCCTTTTTTTGTACTATTTCCATTTTACTTATTTTTATTAAGAATACTAATTATACAAACTAGTAGGTTTTGTTTTGACATACTCATTTCATGCATGTGACATGCTTTTGATCATTACCCTACCACCTTCTTCCTCTCCCTGACCACTTCATCTTCTCTAATAGTCTCCCCTCTACTTTCAGGTCATCTCTGTTTTCCTAGATTCCTCATTTGACAGGAACCATGAAAAAAAAAAAAAGAACCATGTGATACTTGACTTTCTGAGTCTGACTTACTTCTCATCACATAATAGCCTCTAGTTCTAGCCATTTTCATGCAAATTATATGAGTCCATGCTTTATGACTGAATAATAATATTCTATTGTATAAATATCACAACTTTGATTTTTTTTCTCCCCTCTTTGGAAAGGGTAGTGGGAATTGAACCCAGTGCCTTCACACTGAGCTACATCTTCAGCACTTTTTTAATTTTATTTTTTATTTTTTTTATCTTCAGCACTTTTTTAATTTTTTTTTTTGTTGTGCTAAATTGCCCAGGGCACGTTCAAATGTGTCATCCTCTTTCCTCAGTATCCCAGAGTACTGGGATTATGCCCTTATATGCCACAGTTTATATACTACATTTTCTTTATCCATTCATCTGTTTTTAGGCACCTAGGCTGCTTCCAGACCTTAGTGAAATAGCATTCAGGTGAATATTATATTTCAATATGACAGGCCAAGTTTTTAAGGGACATTTTGAAAGCTTGAGTCTGGGTGACTGATCCTGTTGGAAAAATGCATTTTTGGGGGGGAGATAGGAAGGGATTTGATACTGCTCCAGCGCCAAGGATACCAAGGAAGGAGGAATTGTTGCTAAGGCATGAGGTCCACTAGGAAAGAAAAATGAGGTTCCTAGAGCCTACCCACCCATCCCTGATGGCATCTAATGTAATATAATCTAAAGTCATCCTCTCAGGTCATGAGTATTAATTTTAGCACATGTAATAATGAAATCTGAGTTTTAAGGTGTCCAAAGACTAATTTTGATTTCCACCCAATGTTCAGCCCACTTTACACAAATCAGAGAATTTCTAGCTTTCTAGAGACCTGCCTGCATCTCCTCCATGCTCACAATAATGAGTAGCATAAATCTGTAAGAACCATCAAGTTCTGTCCAGAGCCCATGTATCTGAATGGCAATTGCTGGAGCAGGAATGTTTTCTCACACCCTGGTGTATGAGGTGCTGAATGGAGACAGTAATTTTGTCTGAACTGAAAGCATAAGTGGTGTGGTGATAATGGTGACATTATTAGTAGTATTGAAGATCGGAAGACAACACTTAAGAGAAAAGGTAAATTTATAGACCATAGTTGCCAGCCTCAAATGTATCATGAGATTGTTCTCTCTGGTTTTGAAAAACTCTAGTATCGGTGCCCCAAATCTACCATTTCAAATTATTACACTTTATAAAGTGTACAAAGTTCCAGGCCTTATAGATTTTATTATTTATAAGTATTTCACGTTAATAGCATTCAAAAATGTTACCATATTGTTAATTTGTTTTAGCTGTTATATTAATTAATGAATATATGATGAAAATGATAAATTAGTTTCTGCTCTACATTATTTTATTCTGTGCCAGTGTTTCGTGTCTCACAGTTTAAGACATAAAATGAGAAAAAAAAGACATAAAATGAGCTTGTTCAATAATTCCTGTGGTATGTGACTGTGCTTTTTTATAAAAGCAAATGACTCTTTCTGTGACCATCCCGGTATGTGGCCAATCTTGCATTCTTTGAACCCAATTCAATCTCGGTACAAGCTCTTGTAATATTGTACTGTAATCAGTGTATCTACATTTTAGTAAGACCTTTAAAGATTTATTCATAATTGATGTTGTTGGTCTATGGAATAATTTTGTACACATCAACAGAAACTTGTTAAACCCCAGATTACATTATTTATTATTATCAGTGCAAAATATAATGACGAGAGATAAAAATCAAAGCTCAAGATACATCTGAATTATTATAGGGACTTAGCTAATTAGCTTTGCTCGTAAGGCCTGGTGGTTAAATACACTCTTTGAAACCAGTCCAAAAGGATCGAATTCCCACTGTCTGCCTATCCAGTGTTTGAATTTAGACAAAGCACTTAGTCACTCTGTGTTTAAGTTCTCCTCATCTTTATAATGGCATCAGCTGCCTCATAGATTTGTGAAAAATAAAGCAGTGGCCACCTATCTGCTCTTCACAGCGGTGATTAACGCATTACAAGGATAACTTAAATGGTGTTCATTCTAACATTGAAAACCTGTTCAAATACACAAATTGGCATGTAAATATTTCTAAGTAGGGACTAGTATAATTGGAGAATAATTGGATTTTAAAGGACACCTTTAATGCAGCCTATACCTCATGTTCCCTTTCAAAATCTTCAGGCTCTGGGGCTGGAGATTTATCTCAGTGATTAGAGTGCTTGCCTAGCAAGCTCAAGGCCCTGAGTTCAATTCCCGGCACCAAAAAAGAAAAAACAAAAAACAAACAAACAAACAAAAAAGCAGAATCCTCAGGCTCTGAAGATAAGTATGTCAATGGGAGCTGGCAAAACGATTGTGAGAGATTAACAATGGGAATGACATTCTCACCATGGATTAAGACTAGAATCCTGGGGAATTTCTTCTACACCATTATCTCTTCTTTTATTTCTTTGTGTGCCCGTTAAAGTCCACAGATTTGATTACTAATCACCTGATTACAACCAACACCTCATCCTTCTTCTTTAGAGGACTACCCCGGAACAATGGCAGCTTTGGAATTTAGGCATTTAGTGACTTCGGATGCACACTTATTTTCTTTGTTCACATAGTGGGCAGGGATGTGTCCACTGTCATGACCCGCCTCTTGAGTATCTTCCAGGAAATCATGATCCATCCCAGGGACTCAAGATAAGTAAAGATCAAAGTGAAACCTCAAAGTACACTGGCACTTCCATCTTCCTGTGTAGAATCCTCAGATTTTGGTAATTATTATTTTACTTGTGTATGAGTATGTGACAGTCCATGACTGGTAAATGGACTAAGAAATATATCACAAAAGAGGAAAGATCTTGAATACTGGTCTGCTATTTGTGACAAAACCAGAGATTACACACAGAAATATCAGTGCTACATCCGCAGTGTTGGTGTTTTATGTTCGGGGACCATGCCCTGGGCCAGTGGCCCCATGGTTTCATCTTGTACAGGCACAGATAATGGGTTTAACGCATTCATAAGGCTAATGTCCTTACCCAAACCCACAGTTAACACATCCATTCTTCTTCTGAACACCACCGTAGAATCACTTTACCCTCTCTCCTTGCCGGTTTGTTTGACTACTTTTCATAATTCCAGCCATGTGATGGTGCACATCTGTGTGATAACCAGTGTGGGTTTCCTAGATGTCAACCCCTTTGTTGTCTGGAATGAGACTCCAAGATATGCAGACTTTGCTTTTTCTTAATAAATAAGAGAAAATCCTCTCGTCTTTCCAGAAGTATTTAAATTGTATGTGCTCATGCAGTGTTTAGTCATTTGCTTACTCACTCATCTTTGTAGAACAACAAAGAAAACATGAAATAGTCACATTACGAGAAACTGGTAGCATGCATACATATAGATACATTAATAGTATAAATGTAAATATGCGTGTGTTTGTATATGGTTTGTGTGTTAATGAATTGTGCGACAAGTTAGGCTTATTTTTCATCAAGCAACATTAAGATCGTAAGCATGATACAGATTATAACAATGACAAAATTGTTTACCATACAAGTGTATTTTATTTGATAATTATATCATTATGGTATTTGATTAATGATTAAAATCTCTTAAAATATTTAAATGAATATAGTAAAATAAGGTTTGTCTTTAATTGATACCATTAACTGTATTTTAAGTATACTGAGAACTATAAGCAACTAAGTAAGTAAACTTAGCCATTTACTGTGTGGTTCTCATTATACCTGCTCTATTTTTTTCTGTCTTAGCTTCTTTTATGTTAATGTCACACATAATTCTACATTTTCATTATTTTTTCATTGAAAGTTGTTTATTATTATTATTTTGTGTATTTATTATTATTTAGTTGTATATTTATTATTAGTTGTACATTTATTATTATTTGACCTAGATATAACAACTTATTCTTTTTCTTAGTGAATATTGATTAGACGTATGACATACTTTGATCATTTCCACCCCCTTTCTTCCTCTGTTACCCTTCCCTCCACCCTCCTCCTGATATCTTCCCCTTCTCTAATAGTCTTCATTCTTCTTTCCTGTAATCTTTTTTATAGATTCCACTTATAAGAGGAAACATATAAGAAGCTTTTTAATTTGATGTAATCTCATTTATTGATTTTTGATATTATTTCTTGAGCTATTGGCGACTGGTCAAGAAGTCGTTTGTGCCTGTAGCTTCAAATGTCCCCCTATATTCCCACATTTTCAGTTTTTCTGTATTCCATATGATGTTGGCTATGTGTTTGTCATATACATCTTTTATCAGTTTGAGTTAAGATCCTTTTATACTCATTTAAATTAGAAATTTGATCACAAAGGGGTGTTGGATTTTGCCAATAACCTTTTCTGCATCTATGGAGGTGATTATGAGATTTTTATCCTTGATTCTCTGTATCTGTATTACATTTATTGATTTACATATGTTCTACCATCCTGTATCCCTGGGAGCCGACTGGATCATGATGTATTTTTATTGATTTGTTGAATTTCATTTGCAAGTATCTTATTGAGGACTTCTGCATCTATGTCCACTCAGGATATTGGCCTATAGTTTTATTCTTTTATTTTTTTTTTAGTCTTTCTCCACTTTCATAATCAAGGTAATGATGACTTCATGAAAATATTTTGGAACATTTCTTCCCTTTAAATTGTATGGAAAATTTTGAGGAGTAGTGGTGTCATTTAGTGTGTATATGTTTACAATTGCTGTCCTTTCTAGGTAAATTATTCCCTTTACCATAATTGTACATTTTCATTATTTTTCATTGGAAGTTGTACATTTATTATCTCTTAGTTTTTGAAGTAGAAATAACTTTTAAATACTAATCAAAGTATCAGGTGATTTGCCCTGTGCCCTATGGATCCTAATACATTAATCTAAATTTTAGATTCTTCAACTTTAAAAATAATTATCACTTGTATTTCATTTAATCAGGTTATAAGTGGGTAGCAAAATAAAAAATGAAAAACTAAATGCACTTCTAGATTAGGTCCCCTGGATCAAAATCAGAACATTTTTGGGTCACACAGACCTCCTCATAATTCCCACCAGGCACTTTCTTGAAACATGAGCACTATTCTGCCATACAACAGCAAAGATCACTTCTACTCTCCTTACACTTTATGTAAATATAGCAGAGTAAGAAGTGCTTTGAAAATGACTTTTTAAGTGCCATATGTTGACTTCCATGTCTTTATATATTTTACATGTTTTTATGCATCGGTTTCTTAACATTTAATTCTATTGCGTAAATATCAGGCAATTTATTTAATCATGCCACTGCAAAAGCATACGCGAGTGGTTTTAGGCCTGCGATATTAGAAAGAGTTGTGATATGTAAATTCTTGAAAGTGTTTTGGTGACACAGGTACGAATTTCTGTTGATACGTATGTAGTGGTGGAATTCGTGTATTGTATATTTAAATATCACCCAGTTTAGATAATACTGCCAAATAGTTTTCTAAAATGTTTGTGCCAATTGTCATACCTATCAGTGTATGAATTTTCCTGTGTAGCCATGTTCTTTGTTAGTACTTCTGTGTTTTTTTGTCAGTTTCCTGGCTACTATCAGTTTACATGAGACAGTACTTATATTTCTCTGATGACTAATGAAGTTGAACAGTTTTCACATGTATATTAGTCATTGAATAACCTCTTTTTTAAAAGATTCTATAGTTTTATTTTGCCCATTTTCCCTAAGTTGTATTTGTATTTTTCTAATTGGTTTGTAGAACTTCTTTATATACACTGAATAGAACACATTTCTGATGGATATTCAGGTTATTTCCATGTCTTGGCTGTTAGGAATAATTCTGCAATGAATTTAAAACTGTCTTGGAGATATTGATTTCATTTTCTTTGGATATATTTTCTTTGTTTCTGTCTGTCTCTCCTTTTCCTATCAATTTTCTTTCTGCATTTCACCCTCTGCATCTTCTGATGTGAAGTTCTTAATTTTAATATAACTCATTTATTATTTCTCCGATTATATTTGGTGGAGGGGCTGTTGGGGATCGAACTCATGGCCTTGCGCTTGCTAGGCAAGTGCTCTAGCCCTGAGCTAAAATCTCCAACCCCACTCCCATTGTATTAAGTGTATTTTGTTCCATGTAAGAAATATTTTCCAATTTCGATGTCAAAAATTTTCAGTGGGACTTCAGCTCAGCAGATACATTATTCCAACATTTTACTTCATTTTTTAAAATATTAAATAACAGGTAGACATTTAATATATTTGATGTATGTAATGTGATGTTTTAATATATGAATATATTGTCTCATGATCATCACAAGTCAGTTTACTTAACACAGCAGCTATGCCTTGAATGTGTGCATCCCTACAAAATTCACACCAAGACTAAATCCCTAACATGATGGTAAGTACAGAGGAGCAGGGCCTTTAGGAGATGGTTAGGTCATGAGGGCCTCACCCTCAGCAGCGGGGTTAGTATCCTTATAAAAGAGCTCCAAAGAGTAAATTCAGCCCTTTGCCCTCGTGCCATGTGGGGACAAGGCCTTCAAAGTGCTAGCTTGGGAACAGAAATAGGGCCCTTACCAAACCCTTACCTGGCCAGTACCTTTATCTTAGATGTCATGGTCTCCATAACTGTGACCAATAAACTTATATTGTTTATAAATTAAACAGTGTGAGGTTTTTATTGCAGCAGCAGTAATGGAATGAAGCAACGCCACTTGCCACGCATGCTGTGTATTAGATCATGAGAACCTGGTGATCTAAATCATGTATCTTTTGGCCAGTATCTCCCTGTTTCTCCCACCAACAACCACTTAGCTACCAACATCTGCTTTATGTATCTCTGTGTTTAGTTACTTTAGGCTCCACATATAGGTGAAATAATCTATTAATTTTTCTATGTCTGGATTGTTTTTACTTAGTATAATATCCTCCGGGTTTGTTTATATTGTTTAAATGCCAGGATTTCCTTCTTTTTGTGGCTGAATAATATTCCATTGCATATACATCACAATGCCTTTATCCATTTGTCCGTGAATGGATATTTAGGTTGTTTCCTTATCTTGGCTATTAAGAATAATGCTGCAGTTAACTTGAACTGCAAAAGTCACTTTGAAATACTGATATAATTTCCTTTGGATATAGACACAGAACTGGAATTGCTGGATACTATAGTAGTTATATTTTTTAATTTTATGAGAAACCTCCATACTGTTTTCCACAATGGTTGTACTAGTAGTCACATATTTTTAAAGAAGTGCTGCATCTTGTCAGCAAGTATCTTTCTGTTTATTTTTCCACGTCTTGGACAAGCTTATTTCTGGACTATCTTTTCAAGGACTGGGCTATTTAACCTCAGTATCAGCTGTGCAAAGCCTGAAACTGGTATGGCTGCTCCACTGATAGGTCATAATTCAGGTTTGGGGGTTAGTTCTCATATGGTGGCTATCTGGTCTTGTACACTGAAAGCTATAGACTTTATATGGGGCTTCAAACTAGCAACAATCTCATCTGTAGATCTACTTATGTAGGTCACTTTCTTATCAATCCAAAGTAAGAACATATACTTGGAAGAGGCTGACCATAAGCAAGCTGCAGATTAAGCCTTAATCTCCGTCTGATTTAGAGGCCATTTCTGCATGTCAGACTTGGAATTTTTGGTGAAAACTGATCTGCTTGTCTTACGGCTGGGGAAGCCTCTGACGACTGTAGATAGGATGACCTCACTGAACAGTTGAGCCTCTTCGAGGTAACTATCCACCATACTGCACCAGTGTTGACACTTAGAGCAGAACAATCAGATTCATCCAGCCTCAGAATGTGTCCCTTGAAACTAATCTATGTCACCTTTTAAAATCTTAAGACATTTTTTGCTCTGAAATGTTGCGTCTTTTATCATCAAATACAGTAACATGGGTTGACTGTCCAATTTTATCTCCTTTTCCTCCTCCTGGTCCACATATTTTGATCAGGTAATTTGTTGAATAAATGTGTATTTCGCCCAAAAGGGGTGGTCTTTTCTTGACTGCTTCCAGAATAAAAATGAAAAAAGGTGGAAACTCGATAAATATATTCCCCAAATTTAAATTTTTATCTTGGCTTTTCCTAGGGAAATGTGTCTCTCTTCTCCCAAATAGCAAACATAGGAAAGCCTGGTTTTTATCCTGAGTGGTGGCTCTGCTAAAAGGGTTCCTGACTTCTCTACCTACCTTTTCATTTCTCCTTTCTTCTCTGCCCAGCAGGCTTGGGAGGAGATAATAGGAGCAGATCAAGCAGATTTCCAGGCTGATGATCATCATTCACATCCAGGTAACACGCTAGCCCCTCTTCCTGCTCTCAGTACAGACTCAGTCATCTCTTACACGTCTTCCAGTAAGTGGGTGAGAATAGAAACTACTTCCATGAGTTTCAGTTGACCCTCAACTTCAGATAGATGCTGTTTACACATCCTCACAACTTCTTGTCCTCTTGCCGTAAAGGAATTCCTGAAGGGTCACAGATTCACTTCTCTCAGTTCCTCCTGATCTCAATACCTGAGACATAAACCTCTGTCAGTTCTCTACACCTGGACCCTTTCAGGAGAGAAAGACAAGCTGAGGTTCTTGAGTGACCATCAGAGAACACCTCTGTAGTACATCCAACTCCTTCCGGTTGGAGGACATAGAATTTGTAAATGGATGTCACCTACTGTCTCACTCTAATCAGTCTTGAGTATGATAAGGTTGAATTTTGTGCAACCTGTACCCTTTATTGCTTCTAACATTCCTTTCAGCAAAAATAAGACCCATTCCAGGCAGCACTGTAAATTTTGTTAACAGATGGAGACGGAGGATGGAGGAACCATGAGAAGTCATAAGAATTGGGCCTCAGAGGATGACAGGATCGAACGTTGAACATTAACCAAGCACATCGTGTAAAAAATAGATCTGAATCTACTAAAAAGAAGTATAAAACACGGTGATAAAGGCCTTTCCAAGAAGACACAGGTCAGGTGGGTCAGAACACCCAAAAACTCAGAAGGCCAGAAATGCCTTGAAAGGAGATTACATGATTAAACAGGAATTTGTAGTAGCCAATGCTGTGATACTTAATTTTAACTTGAGTCTGAGCCTCAGAGACCCATTCAGTAGTTACTCATATTCAGTTAAGTGAAGATTCTGCTCCCATGGGCTTAAAAACATAAAATGTGAAGTCAAAAGGTGGTCTTGTGAGAGGCCCTGGGAGGCCAAAGGTCCAGGACAGTCGGTACTTTGAGGCTTCCCTTTTCTGACTCATAGAATTCTCATATACACACTGAGGTTATGAGGCTGGTAAGAAGATGGAATGAGATAAAGTATAAAGAAATGCATTCTTGCACTAAACATGAACCACACGCTTCTGGAATCATCTGATGTTGTCGCCATGTCAATATATGCATTAACATACTCATATAAATACTGTTCTTAAGCATACATGGAAAGTGTCCAATGTGTAGAGGTTATACAATTAATTCTTATGTAAAAATATTTTTTTACATATAGAACATTTGTAACTAAACGCAGTGGGTTTGCCTCTTGAAGTGCAAAGCCAGTTATCACAACTAGGAGATAAAAAACTGAAGGTTTGTTACATGCAGAAGTAAGGAGAACGCTGGCAGTAACTCCCAAAACTGTGTGTCTCTTTGGGAGAAGAACACAGGTGACAAGAGGATTTTATAGGGGAACATACACATATTCATAGCATTATAATGAGATGATAATGAGCAAAGAAGAACAAATCAGTGATTTTGGCTAGTTCATCGTGGTTTTGTCTGGAGTGCCTTAACTGAAATAAATAAAACGACTTAAGGGAATATCAGCAGCAATTTAAACAAATAGCAGTTTCCTTCCACATAAGCATAGGAGTTTGTCCCCAAAAGTTTCTGCATAGTAGCTAACAAATGGGGAAGAACATCACCTTGGAAGTTCCTTTTCCCAGGTGTGTTGTGTTGACCCACCTGCGTGACTGATGGGAAGCACATCAAGCAGAAGGAAAGCAACGCTGCAAGGATCCATTCATAACAGGTAGGGCTCTGGTTACCAATAAAGTATATATATTAATAGGGTGGAGATCAGAAAGGAGTTTGCAGCATCTTTCTATATGATTTACTTTATGAAATATTTTCACTTCTTTCTCCCATTCTTTCTTTTTTTTTTCTGTCCTTCATTTTACTGGCTGGATTGTCTCTCATTAACTAATATAAAAATAATAATACCTTATCAGCATTATCTCACATTTTACCAAATGTTTCATATAGACAATACTCATTGTTCAGCTAGTGTTGTTGTTATTTTGTTTTGTTTTGTTTGCTTTTCTGCAGATACATCTTTTATTTTCCAAGTCTGGTTTGTTACCAACCAGTAATGTGGAATGCACTCATCACATTTTACTCTTTAGATCTGCTCCTCCCCGAAGATGGCTGTGGCTGCAAAGGATTCCATTTCTGTAACAGAGATGTAGAGGATCTTTTCCCTGCTTTGGAACTAGTGACCTCACATTTTGGCCTGGTCCTCCTGCCCAGCCTTATCTAAGCTAATGACCTACACTTTCTCTCCATCCAACATTACCTTCCGTAGCTGTCTTCTCTGCAGGCTCACAGTCCACCTCAAACTCATCACATGTGAACTTCAGAATTAGACAAAATTTGGCCACACTACTATGCCTACCATGATGACTTTGCACCAGGCCAGAGAATTGTCACCTTTAGGCTTTTTGTGGCTATCTTGTGTCACTGAGTTTTCACCAGAGGATTAAGAAGAAATGACACCACCTGCTAGTCCATTGCCCGATGTGTTCCCAAAACCACAGCTCTACTGGCTCTGGCCAGTGAATGCTTTGTGCTTGTAATCTCGGAGATGCTGTGCCCTGCACAATGAACAAAGGAGTCCAAAATGGTGCCAGAGAGGCTGGGCAACTGAACAACGAAGACTGCATCATCATAGCTTGAGGTTTTTTGTGTGAGTTTTTCTCAAAACCTTCTCCAGATCAGCTGCTTTAGAAACATTAAGGATATAATTTACAATTTATGTATTCCAAACAAACCAAATTAATGTAATTTTTTTGGTTATGAGTTCTGCATTTATAAGATGCATTACTTTAAACTGTTGAATGCAAATGTCATGATAGCAACTACTCCAAGGAGTCTTCAACTTGTTGAGAAAAGATGAGGGCCAGCGAGCTAGGAGGAGTCATTTAAACTAGTGATGGCAAACCTTTTAGAGACAAGTGCCCAAAATGCAACCCAAAACCCATTTATGTATTGTAAAGTGCCAACACTGCATTAACCTGAATACTGAGGTTTTAGTTTAGAAAAAACAACTCATACATCAACATCTTTTGTCTTGAAAGAAAAACAAATAACACATATGCCATAAGTTCACCAGCACTGACTTAGACCATACAGTTTAAGGCTTGTGTCCTTTTGTTGCCTGTAGCTTCTTGGTGGGTATCTTCAGGTATTACCTCGGTTTGAAATAACCTTTTTATGAGGTTATTTCATAATAACCTGCCCAAAATACCAACGTACTGTAAAATAACTCTTTTACATTGTGGCAGACTTGGTATTTCCCTTGGGGTATTCTGGGTCTCCTTTTCTTTTCTTTTTTTTTAAATTTTTTTATTTTTATTATTTTTAACCAAGAACATGTATTGGTACAATGTACATACAATGATCACATTCATCTCATTTATTTTGTACCTGTACATGATGTATCTTGGTTCTCCCCCCTCTTCTCTACTCCTCCCCTCTGTTCCCTCCTTCCCTATTTACAGCAGGTTTATTCACATTTCTCCATGAATTCCCTTTCCCCTTTCTTTCCTTTTTTCCCTTCCTGCTTTTCCCCCTTCTCTCTTTCTAGTTTTCCTCTCCTGTGTATATTATCTTCCTATTATATCTATTACACTTCTTTGTCCTATTTACCCTTATGATTTGTCATATCAGAGAAACAATTCGATGTGTACTCATGAGTGTCTGATTTATTTCACTTAATATTATGTTCTCAAAGAACATCCATTTACATACAAATAACTCTAGTTTATCCTTTTTATGGTGGTGTAGTACTCCATTGTGTGGAAAAACTACATCTTCTTTAGCCATTCATTGGTTGTTGGGCATTTAGGTTGTTTCCAAGACTTAGCTATTACAAATTGTGTTGCTATAAACATAGTTGTGCATATATCCCAATGATATGACGATTCCAATTCTTCTGCGAAGATCCCCAGTAGGAGAATAGCTGGATCAAATGGAACCTCTAGTTCTAGTTTTTTGAGGAATCTCCATATTGATTTCCATAGTGGCTGGACCAATCTACATTCCCACCAACAATGGAGGAGGGTTCCTTTTTCTCCACAGCCCCACCAGCATTTGTTATTGGTTGATTTTCTCATAAATGCGGTTCTTTCTGGAGTGAGATGGAATCTTAACGTTTTGATTTGCATCTCTTGAATGACTAGTGATGTTGAACACTTTTTCATATATTTGTTTGTCATTTTAATTTCTTCATCTGAGAAATGTTTTCCCTACCCCTATGTCTTCAAGGGTTCTTCCTATTCTATTCTCCAGTAAATTTAGTGTTTCTATTTTAATGTTTAGATCTTTGTGGGTCTCCTTTTCTTATCCCATATTATTTTATGGCTCTTGAGAACTCAATGCAATCTGGGAAATTCCATTATTAAATTAAGAAACAATCCATGTATATAATGATAAGATACAGTGGTTTTTAAAATATATATATATACTTTGTGGGATGATTGAATTACAGTAATTAACACTTTTTTGTGTTTTGTGTGTGTGTGTGCTTATTTTTTGAGACAGGGTCACCCTATATAGCCTGGCTGGCATCAAATTCACAATTCTCCAGCTTCAGCCTCCAGAGTACTGGGATTATAGACATGCGCCACCATGTCTGGCTGATTAACATTATTCTTAGGGTGAGAAGTGTGGAGAGATAGAGACACTGTCCTGAAACAGGACCTCAACAAGAAAAAAGGGGTCTGCTCATTCACTCCCACATGGATAGCCTCACTCCATTTGGGGCTATCTCCACTTCCATTCCAGGTCTGTTTCCTCACAAATTAAAGAAAGGGGGAGCACCAGTTTTACCTTGCTCCTCAGTGCTTCTTAAACATATTAGAATTAACTGAAAAGTGTTCAACAGTCTCCACATGCAGGACTCACACAAGAGTCAGAAGATTAATACACTCAAGTCATGACAGGAACTTCCGGGCTTAAGGGGATTCCTGTTAGCAGTAAGCACAAGAACCAACGTTTCTGGAACCTACCTAATACCTGGAAATAATGTTCAAAATCCAGATGTTGATAAAATAAGTCAGGGTTTTGCCTTATAATCTGTATTTCTAGCCAAACATAGAACACACGGGAACTACAAATTGCCTTTTCTGTAAATAATATTTGAGGTATAAAATTAAAGAATATTAATCTAAGGTGTTAAAGAAAAGTCAAAACACCTGGGCAAAGTGTTGTTTGTAGTAACACTTTGTTAATGGTGAAATAAACAAACATGATTTAATCATTATTTTAATAACCAAAATTAGCAAAATCAGCAATATTTTCCCAATTATGGTTTCTGGGTTTGTCAGCATTCTGTCACTCTGAAAAAATACCTAAGAAAATCCATTTAAAGGAGGAGATTTTTGGCTTATGCATTCAGAGATTTCAGTATAAGTTCAACTGGCTTTGTTGTTCCCACCTACAGAGGGACAGCACATCATGGTGAAGGTGTGTGTGGGAGGAAAGCTCTTCGCCTCATGCCAGGCAGAAAGCAAAGGGACAGGTGCGGGTGACAAAATATGCATCCAAAGCTGGGCCCGCAGTGATCTATTCTGTCCAGCTGGACTCTGTTTCCTAAAGTTCCACCACCTGATATTGGCCCACAGAAGTCTGAATCCAGGCTGGAAAGTCTGCTCAGAACCCTCATGATACAATGACGTGCCAAAGACCTCACCTCCCAGCAGTGTTGCTTCAGCACATGAGATTTGGGGGGACAGTTCGAATCCAAGCCATGAGCATTTCCATCAGGAGACTTCCCATAGTAAAATTTTGTCATACCACGAGAAAGCAGGGACTAAAACCAACAAAGATTTGGAAGTGGATTTATCAGATCCTTTTTCGTACTCCCAGGGAGTCCTCACACAAATTTTCAGTTTGAAGTTATCCAAAATTCAGTCATTCACACACCAGATATGGATGGATTTTGTAGATTCCTGTTAAAATTAACTTAATTGAATTTAATTCTGTCAAAATGCTGTTTTCTTATGAAATTAACTAAAATTTATTTGATATTAGGTGTTTAAATTCAGTTAAAATTTATGTAATTTATCATTTAAAATTTTTTTATATGTTTGTGATATATAATGAATATATTCATCATAGGGAGTTGGTACATATGTGTATCACATCTTAGTCCCTTTTAATTCTCCTTCCTCCTCCCTCCTTCTCTGCTTCTTCCTTCCCATGTGCGAAAAGTCTACCTTCCTGTTGCCTATGATCTGTCTTTTATTTTGTCTTTAAATTACTTACACTTTGGGTTTCTCATATAAGAGAAACCATGTAATATTTAACCTTCCATGCCTGATTTATTCCACTTAGCATTATGGCATTATGGTACCTTTTTCTACAAATGACTCAAATTGATTCTTTTGTATGGCTAAGTAATACTCCATTGCATACATACACATTTTCTTTATTCATTTGTGTGTTAGTGGACATATAGACCATTTCCAAGAACCAGCTACTGTAAATTGCACTGCTGTAAACATAGGTATGTATATATCACTGTAACATGTCTTGGTGAAGGTCCCCAGAAGTGCTATAGCTGGGTTAAATGTAATTTTGAATTTTAGTTTTTTGAGGAAACTCCCCACTAATTTCCATAGTGATTATACTAGTTTATCAACAATGTAGAAGTCATTCTTTTTCCCCACAACTTCCCCAGCATTTTTTGTTTTTTGACTTTGGCATGATAGCCATTCTTTGTGGAGTAAGATGGAATCTCAGTGCTGTTTTTATTTTATTTGCATTTCTCTAGTAGTCGACAGTGCTAAGCATTTTTTTTTCATGTATTTACTGGCCATTTGTAGTTCTTCTAAGAAATGTCCGTACATTTCATATACCCATTTTTTTTGACTGAGTCTTTTATTTTGAGAAGTCTAATTTTTTTTTTTTTGAGACAGGGCCTTACTACATAGTTCAGGCTGGACTTGAGCTCACTGTGTAGCCCAAGCTGGCCTAAAATTTGCAACGATCCTCCTACCTCAGCCTCACAAGTGCTGAAATTACGGATGTGTACTATGCACCCAGCTTTCAGTTCTTTATATAGTCTAAATATTTGCCCTCTGTCCAAAGAGTAGCTGGCAAAACATTTTTTTCCATTGTATAGGTTATCTTTTCACTTTGTTGGTTATTTCCCTTGTTGTGCAGAAGCTTTTTATTTGACATATTCCCACTTGTTGATTCATAGTATTATTTCTTGTGCAACTGGCATTCTACTCAGAGTCCTTGCCTACGTCTATGTCTTGAAGAGTTTTACCTATATTATCTTCCAGCAGATTCAGTATTTGTGTTTTAATATGTAGGATTTGATTCATTTTGATTTTATTTTTGTACAGCAAGAGAAATCTGGGCCTAGATTCCTTTTCTGCGGTGTGGATAACCAATTTTCCCAGCACCATTTGTTGATGAGTCTGTCATTCGTCCAGCAAATGTTTTGATCCCTTTGTCAAAGATCAGATGAATAAATTTTCCCAGGGTTCTTTTTTCATCCTCTATTCTGTTACATTGATCTGCATGTCTGTTTTTGTGCCAGTACCATGCTGCTTTTATCATTGCAGCTTTGTAATATAGCTGAAGTCCACATTTGTGATGCCTCCTGCTTTGCTTTTGTTGCTAATGATTGCTTTTGCTATTCTGCCTCTCTTCTGGTCCCATATAAATTTTACAATTTTTTATAGCTCTGTGAGGAATGCTGCTAGTATTTTGATTGTACTTGGTAATATGGCCATTTTGATGATATTTGTTTTGCATATCAAGGAACAGGGGGATTCTTTCTATTTTTTGATGTCCTTTCAATTTCCTTTTTCAGATTACTAGTTTTTGTTACAGAGGTCTTCGATTTCCTTGTTTAGGTTAATTCCTCAGTATTTAATTTTGTGAAGCTATTTTGAATGGAATTGCTTTCCTAATTCCTTTGCAAATGGGTTGGTTGTTGCTGCAAAGGAATGCTATTGATTTTTGTGTGTTTATTTATGTTGTATTCTGCTACTATGCTAAATTTGTTGTAAGGTATAGGAATCTTTCTGTGGAACTTCTTTTGGGTTGGGGTGGGGGGAAGGGGTCTTCTGTGCAAAGGATCATGTCATCTGTGAATAAGGATAGTTTGACTTCTTCCTTTCCTATATGTACCCCTTTTATTTCTTCTTCTCACCTGATAACTATGACTACATTTTTTAGTACTCTATTTAATGGGAGTGGTGAAAGTGGACATCCTTGTCATGTTCCTGATATTAAAACAAAAGTTTTCAGGTTTTCCCCATTTAGTGTGAGGTCAGCAGTAGGTTTGTGATAAACATTTTATCAGGTTAAGATATGGTCCTTCTA
Organism: Hystrix cristata; assembly: GCA_004026905.1. NCBI lineage: Eukaryota > Metazoa > Chordata > Mammalia > Rodentia > Hystricidae > Hystrix > Hystrix cristata. The sequence goes on along the minus strand of PVJO010020026.1, from coordinate 8,487 downwards.
CACCTACTTTCATCAGGATTTTATCATGAATGGATGTTGGATTTTGTCAATGACTTTTTCTGCCTATGTTTAGGTGATTGTGTGATTTTTGTTCTTGTTCTGTTTATGTGATGTATTTCATTTATCGATTTATGTATATTGAATGAGCCTTGAGTCTCTGCCATGAAGCTAACTTGGTCATGATATATAATCTTTTTAATGGTCTGTTGCATTCAGTTTGCCAGTATTTTTTTAAGGATTTTGGCATCCGTGTCCATGAAGGAGATTGGCCTGTGCTTGCTTTCTTTCTTTCTTTCTTTCTTTCTTTCTTTCTTTCTTTCTTTCTTTCTTTTTAATCCTTGTCAGGTTTTGGTATCAAGGCAACATTCACCTGTAAGCACAAGTTTGACAGTACTCCTTCCCTTTCAGTTTCATTGAAGATTTTAAGGAGTATTGGCATTTGATCTTCCCAGATGTTCTGGTAGAATTCTTCAGTGGGCTTTTCTCTGTTGGTAGAATTTTTATTCCTGCCTCTATTTCATTGCCTGCTTTGAGTCTGTTTGGAGTGTTTATATCTTCTTGCTTCAATTTCAGTAATTCATATGTGTCTAGGAATTTCCACACTTCTTCTAGGTTCTCCAGTTTACTGGAATATAAGTTTGCCAAGTAGTTCATATACTCCTGTGGATTTCAGCACTGTTAGTTGTAATTTTGCCCTTTTCATTTCTAATGGCCTTGACGTTGATTCTTTCTTTCATATTTTGATAAGTTTGCTAAAGGTTTATCAATCTTGTTTATCTTACACCTACTCTTTGATTCATTGATCTTTTGCATTGTTTTTTAGTCTCAATTTCATTAACATTCACTCTAATCTCCATCATCTCTTTTCTTCCATTAAGTTCAGGTTTTGACTGCTCTTACTTTTCTAAGATCTTGAAATGCAGTCTTAGGTTATTTATTTGGAATTGCTCAAATTTTTAGTATTGGTTTTGTGCTGTGGATTGGAGATCAGTTAGGGTAGCAAAACTCTGTCACCACTGTGGAGATCTTTTCAGTTACAGACTGCTTCCCTATGATGTGTCCTTGCGTTTGATTATGTTTTGGAGTTTATACCCCTCTTCACCTTACTTAGTATATTATTTGAGATTCTCCTTAGTGGCTAACGTTTTTCTGGAGTCTTGATTCCCAGCACCACACAGAGAGGAGAGAATGAACCACAGTAATATTGATGACACAAACACAAATTAGATAATAACAGTCAGTAAAAACCCAATTAACTTATTTTACAAACAAATATGCCACCACTGACAATAGCAAAGAAATCATCAATACTAATAGAATCCAAGACAAACTGGATATTGACATACCATAAAATGCCAATAAAAACTATAAATGTTCCACATTTAACCATACAAAAGAGATCTACAATAATAATATAAACACAAAGACAAACCAAATACTGACATGTAGTAAATATCTACTAAATACAACAACTATAACTTCAGTAACAATAGAAAAGAATTCAGCAACAATAGCATATCTAAAAATCCATAAAGCTTAATAGTAATAATAAAATGGAGAAAATAGGGAAAGAGAAAAATGAAGAAAAAAATAAAATTTGAAAAAGAAAGAAAAATGAGGAAGAGAAAAAAAGGTAGATGAAGAATCCAATTAATAAAATAGAATGAAAGATAATTAATAGAATTAAGTAACAGAAAATGTCAAAACAAGAAAAAAGAATAAAACAAAGAGCAAAAGAAAAGAGAAAGAAAAAAACAAAGAAAAAGAGAAATGAATCCAAAACATTCCTCCATGTGATTGACTGAGTGGTTTCCCTCCAGGGCGTAGTCTCAGAACCCATATATGGGGAAAGGCTGGTGCATCACAACTAGTGCTCCTTCTGTTTCCATGCCCACTTTTTGTGTGAGTATATGCTGAGCCCTGCCCTGCCTTTCCTGCTTGGCAGAGTCAGTCAGTGATACAGTGTCTGCCTTAAAGCTGCATTCACTCCAGCAGCTCTTGGTGTTTGTGCCATTCTGTGGGCCTCAAGTCACTGCTAATCTCTACCTAGCTTTAGATCCGTGGCTTTATGAGGTGCCTCCTTTGGTCCAGAGGCCCCTCGGTCTGTATGTCCCAGGATGGGACAACTGTCCAAATTGAGGGTGTATCCCTAATCATGCTGGCAGATGGGGAAAGCAGATAGACCACTGAGCTCCACTGTGATGAATATAGGCAGTGGATAAGGAGGTTGTCACACAGTCTGCTGGACTTAATGGCAGCACTTTCGACCTAGCCTCCTCTGAAATCCACATGCAATTGACCTGGCTTCTCACCAAGGAAAGTGGAACCGTTGTGTCCTTCCTGGCCCAAGCTCAGCACTACTTAAACTTGTCAGGGAGTCTATGACTAGCCTTCTCTCCATGACTGTTGCTTGTGGCCTGTGGACATGTCCCGACCAGCTACTGTGGTGAAGCAGACCCAGAAACCCTGAAGTATACTTGTCCTGTAACTTCTGATTCCTGAAGTAGCTCAGTCTTAAATAATTAGCCCCTTCCCAAAATGGATCCTGATTAATTACTCTTAAATGTGACTGCTGCAAGGGATTTCTCCTCCAATGCTAGCCTGCCACGTGGAAGAAATCATTTTCAGAGTAAAATCCTACACTGTATTTGCAGTTTACAATATTCATGGACTTTTCCTGGGGCTAGTGCTTCTGGTCTGTTGTTCTTCTCTGGAGCTGCCAACCTTTTCTGGGCTTATCACGTGGTTGCAGAGATGGGTCCTCCTCCCCAGGAGCCAAGGTTGGTGTTCAGACTGCTTTGTTTTTATTTTGTTGTTGTCATTGTCATTGTTGTTCTCTGTATTGTCTTCAGTTTTTCTATGATTTCTAATTTTCTTGTTGGTTCTTTCTTGATTCCTGGGGTGCTTCTTCCTCTTCTCTTTGCAAAGCTCTTGTTTTCCAGGTGTCTGGATTCCAGCTCCAAAAGAGGCTATGATATGCTACGAGCCTTTACTCTGTCATCTTCTTATTGGAAATCTGTGCAATTTTAACCATGTGTGTGTTTTTACCACCCAGTGTTATTTGAGGCTCCACTTTTTATATAGGTACCATAGCTGGGGAGACGTTGATTCACCAGATATTTCTCTCCCATTTTTTCTTTCCTCACAGCATCAAGTCAACTAAGTCATGTGAGAATGAGGTTTATTCTCTAAATAGAAGGTTACTTTAATGGGAATGCACTTCGAGGGAAGAAACCAACCTTAATGGGACATGGTCTAAATCTTATTCTGTTAAGGTTCTAGGTTCTCAGCCAACAGGAATGAGATAGGAATTTTTAACGTGGAGAGTCAACACCTTTCTTAGTTACTTTTCTTGTTGCTGAGACAGAACACTCAACACCTACAAGTAAAAGGAGGAAAGGTTTATTTCAGCTCACAGTTTGTAGAGGTTTCAGTTCATAGTTGGCTGGCTCCAAAGCAGGGTGGCCTGGCAGAGGGGTGTCACACAGGAGAAACCATCCATGGTATGGCAGGGCAAGCAGCAAGCAACAGCAGCAGAAGCAGCCTGCTTCTCTCTTTTATTCCTGCCAGGCTACCCATTTTTTTGGTGGTGCCACTCATACCCAAGGTGTGCCTCCTTATTATCCACACCCAGAACTATGCTAAACCAATCAGTGGACTAAGTATCACACACCCTTAATCCATACTCACTCACCCTAGAGCCACCACCTCCAACAAGCCCCAGGTGTGAGTGCATGAGGCTTTGAGGAGGCAGACAGATACAAGCCATAACACCAGCCTTTATCCTATTTTATTCAGATAATTCTGAAGAGCTGTTATGAATCGTGTCTATATAGTGGAGGTCAAGGGTTGCTGTAGGCCTTGGTGGGATGCATATAAGTTCTGTAATGAAGAGTGGAGGTCTGTTCCCGTTATCTGTGTGTTTCTTTTGTTCCTATTTGGGTACCTAATCATATTTAGTGGGCAGGAGGCTGGAGAGTCTGTTTTGCTCCCAGATTTTATCTCTAACTCTCTTTAGAGCATCAGGTCTGAAAGAGGCTAAGTCTCAGTATCTTTGGGAAATTCTGTGAAGTCCGGTTTAGAAACCTGAAAAGACACTCTTTCCTGATGCCTTAATTTTCAATTTAGAATCCTGGGCTGATACATGTCTGGCAGGCAGAAAACGGGGTTTGCATTTACATCAGCACACCTTGCGGAAGAGGTTGTGTCAGTGGCCCAGGACAAGTGCCTTGGTGGCAAACTTAGGATAATCATAAAAGCAAACACCAGACCTCTTGGCTGTCAGGTTGGCAATGTGGTATCCTAACCAAAGAGCTTGAATTCAGAATGGGGAAAACCAGTAAATTTATCTTCTATCTTTTAAATAGTCCATAGATGAGAGGTAGCTCAGTTTATCTCTTGAGGTGAGGTTATGTTAGACAGATGGATTTTATCTCAGGTTTCTTGACAACTGATCAACTTGTGAGAATACATACAGGAGGATATATTCTTGGATGTGTAGAAGGGCATCAGCCTTCTAGGGTGATGTGGGTGATAAGACATTGAAAAATATATTAAGCTAAGTGTAGTGGTGAACACCTGTAATCCTAGGAGGATCACATGTTTGAGGCCAGCCTGAGAAACTTAGATCCTTTCTCAAAATAAAATAATAAAAATGTTCAGGATGTAGCACAGTGGTAGGGCAACTTAGTCCCAGCTCTCTCTCTCTCTCTCAATCCACATATATATATATGTAGTTTTTTTCAATCCCTCTTTCAATGAAAGGACAAAGCGTGGGATTTCAGTTTTCCTGGGGCAGCGATCAAGTATGTTAGAGTTCCTGAACTGTGGAGAACAACTAAGAAATTTTGCTTGCAACCTCAGATAGTTGTTTGTCTGAAAGACACCAGAGTTGGTGACATTCAATGAAATTCTTATTTCATCCACAGAAACAAAGTCTAGCTCAGAGGGAAAGAATGCCAGAAAGAGGAAAATCAGGTCCACAGCTAGCAGCCAAGTTAGAAAAGGTAGGACCTCCCATTTTGCCCCCAGGGGCAGAACAACAGCTAACTTATAGGAGGCTTGAGTAGGAAGGGGATTTTCTTTGGCACAGAGAGGTTTGGGGATCTGAAATACATAGGGGATTTGGAAATGGATTTTCTTGACGCCTACTGGTTAGATAAATGGAGTGAGGGTCTTGGTATCTTTTCTGAGGAGTCTACCACATGTGCTTCCTCCACAAGAAACTGTTTACAAGGTGAGTGCTGTTTGAATTCGCAAAAGAGACAGTAAGACCTCTGATTCTGGACAGAGGAGCAAATTTGAGCAAACTCAAGATTTCTATAGGTTAGCAACAGGCATAACAATTGGCCCAGATCCTGTTACTCAGAAGACAACACACCACCATTTTGGAAAAGCATAGATGACTCCCTGTGTGCTATGTCAAAGGCAGTGTATCAAGCCATAGCCCAGGTACAGGCCCAGCAAATACATTTCCTGCCATCCTGGGAGAAGGTCTTTGAACTTGCCCAGTTCTGGGGGCCTGTGTGTCTCATAGTGTGGATCTTCTACACAAAGGCCACCCAGGAAGCCCTGTGTCTTCCCTGCTGGGGATTGGCTTGTCCCAACTCCAATGTCTGCTCCCCAGGATCTATCCTGGAATGAGGCATTATCTCAGAATTCCTAGGAAGCAGTTGGGCCCGCCCTAACCTGCAGGAATGACTTTAAATAATGCTCATAAATTACAGAATACGAGGTGATCATAGGAAAGGAATTCAAAATATACTTAAATGTTAAATGCTGAATTTTGCATAAACATTTGATATCTTCTGGTGTCTTCTCACAATCATTACTTTCTTCATGATTAGGAAATGTATTAAGGTATAATGTTCATGTGTTTGACAAAGAATGAATCTGCAGAAAGTGAGCTGCTGTTTGAAGAGGGCGGATGAGTGGGTGCACAGGTCGTTCAGATGTTTGGAAATGGATGATGGCCAGTGATGTGTTTGGATGGTCGGCATGAAGAGGTGACATGTTCAAAGGGAAATGGAGGAAAATGGTTTGCACAAAGCCATTGTCATCATATAAGTTCAGCTCTGACACTACCAGGATAAAAAATCAGGTAGACTTTCAAAAGACATTGTGGAAGGAGCTCAAAGTCTGAAGGCCTTTGATTGTCCTTTCCAGTGTCCCAATATCAATAATGCTGGTACATCTAGCCCAGCATGTGACTATTTTTATGCAAATGCTTATATTATGTATGTGCCTACCATAATCTTATTTTGCCACCAGAAACATGGTTGTATATATAAATAGCAGATACAAATAGGCGTGGATGCAGAAATGGACTTTATGGAAGCTGTGTTTAGCAATTTTGGATTTGCAACCCTCGTGTTTGCAGAAAATGAACACTAGGTGGCAGCCAGTTACCTTCACATTGGGAATAGGGATTCAATTTTTGGCGCTTTTTTTTTCTTATATGGTAAATTTAAGCATATCTATCCTAATTTCCTTATTTAATGTTTAGTCATCTTCTAATAAAATGAACTTAGGGCTGGGCTAGTCGTATTTCACTAACCTTATTAAGTTTGTGTCCAAGTTCATTTTCCTTTATTTGTGGTAGTACTTTGGTCATGCTGGGCAAGCACTCCACACTAAGCAATACTCCCTGCCCTGCCTCCTGTGTGACTTTCAAAAAATAGATCCATCATGCAGCTCTGGAAACTTTTATTCTCTTGATCTCAACAGAACTGTTCAATAATAAAAAGTAATAAATGAGTAAATGAATCTTCACAGAGCTCCAAATACAGCCCAATGTCTAATTCCATTCTTAACTATAATTGCCATGCCTAAGATCACAAACTCTGCATTCAAAATCTGAGGGATTAAGTGCCTCATTCTCATTCACATTTTTTGTTTTATTTTATTTTTTTACAGGAACACCAAAGTGAGTGTGCTTTGGTGAGTCCTTTATTTTAACAGGACCTGGGCTGCAGAACACGAAGGGCAGCACACATGAGGGAGCCCTCCTAGACTAAAACCTGGGAAGTGCTACTCATGTAGCAGCTTGCAGGCCTGTTTCCGTGAGGGTGAGGGCTGAAACCCTGGAATCTTCTGGAAGGTTTGATGCGAATGTTTGGTATACAAATAAGGGGCCCAGATCCATCCATTCTTGATCTTAGCCACTCCAGGGTACCCTTGCCTTCTCAAAAATATACGAGTATCTTCTGAAGTGACAGAACTGTGGGAGGACGGCATGCTACCTGACTGGCTACACTCATGTTAGAGTGGAGAACGGCAGTTTGATAGCCAGGGAGGACACTGAAGCAAACTATCCCAGTCCATTAGGGTGCAAGGAGGAACAAAGGGAAGGGGGGGTGGGGCAGACAGCCCTGATGGGAAAATATGCTCAGTCTTGATATCTATCATCAGTCCTACATCTAGGGTTATATTGTTGTGTACCTCAGAAATTGTCAGACTTCTTCATTGACCTTCGTTGTGTGTGAACTCTCATCAGGCCTTTAACTGTGGACATTTTGTGTTTGTCCTTCAGAGACAACAATGGCATGATGTTGAGTCTTTGAAAACATGAGGAATCAACTACAGCATAAAGTCCTTTTTACTTAAGAGAAAATTACTGGAATGTGCAAATTCTGGAACCTGTGCTTCTGATTAACTTTATGATTCTAACCATTGAACTGGGTAAATATTTCCAAACTGCAATGGAAAACTAGATTCCTAAAACTTCATCCAGCAGGACCAGATTTAACTCTATGTGAGGGAACTGATAAAGGAGTACAAATTTTTGGTGTGAAAATTTCTTTAAAAATTACTGATTCTTTGGTTTGAAAGACTTAAGAAAAAGTTTTCTTCTGGGCTATTTACACTTTATAGCATTTCAAGGCATCTCTGACTAAAGCTTCCTTGAGGTGAGCAGTAAAAACCTGGCCCTCAAGATTCTCTTTCCCTGCGGGGGACAGAGACCCCTTCCTCACCTCCTCACTCCCACTGGTGACTGATGCTCCATGCCTGGGTGGGTGGTGGAGTCTAGTGAGAGAGCCTGGGGCAGGGGCAACCACATCTATGTTGTGGCAACCAAAGAAGAGAGGGTAGAATCAGATGAGGCTGGCAGTGGGGAGACAGGCATCCTCTTGTTATGGGGCAGGGTGAGTGGCAAGTACCTTCCTCTTCATCTTGGTGGTGATGACTATAATGCTCCGTTGGCTGAGGAGTCCCTCAAGAAGGAAATGTGCTCCCCTACCATGCAGACAGTCCCTACCTTACACTAAAGCAGTGTGTCACAGGAAATAGATACTAAATTCTAATCCACACGTGTAACAGGGCAAGAGGCCTGAAGTTGACAGACTTCTTCCTCATAAGCAAGGGAGCAGAGCAAGCCTGGAGGGATTCCTCCGGGTCTGGGTGGTGCTGGACCTTGAAAGCTGGGCTGGACTGGGGCAGCTGAGTATCACCCAGCCAGAGTAGAAGCAAACATGAAGGAGTAGGGGC
>PVJO010020025.1:0-32979 GCA_004026905.1 Hystrix cristata | reverse complement strand
ATCACTGAGCTAAATCCCTGGCCCCTAAGAATGAATTTTTTAAAAGTGATACACTATGTGCACACGCCTGCACGTGTATGCGTGTTTATTCAGGGCCTCCCGAGAGTTCCACATACATATATCTGATACATACTACAAGTTGGATGAACTTTGAAAACATTAAGTTTTCACCTTAAGTAAAAGAAGCCAGACACAAAAGGTGTCACATGTTACACGACTCCTCTCGTGTAACTGGCGAATTCCCAAAAGGCATATTCATAGAAATCAGACTAGTGGTTGCCAGGAGACGGGGAAGAGGAAAATGGAAATAATTACTTTCGGGGTGCAAGGTAGTTGTTATTGGGTGATGAAAAAGTTTGGAACCTAGAAAGAGGTCGAGGTTTGCACAACACTTTGAATACTCTAAACATCACTGGATTGTACACTTCAAACTGGTACATTTTGCTTATGTGAATATCATTGGAGTAAAAATTGGAGGAAGAAATGGAATGACTTACTTTTCTTTTTCTTCTTGAGATAATGCTTGCCAAACAATTTTATTCAAGCGCCTGTTTAAAAAAGAAGCAATGATGATAATTTAGAAGCAATACTTCATTTCATGGCAGAGGCTGCCTCCAGGCTCTGAAGGGCACTGCAGGGGGCGCCCAGGCCAAGTGCCATCCCCCACTTAGAGAGATAACAGGCACAGGAGCGTCTCCCTCCCTCAGCATCACTGTAGAAGCCTCATGGCTTCACGGCTGCCATGTCAAATACCAAAGTAAATACAGTCAAAAACGTGGTCCTCATCATCTCTGCAGGAAGAAGTTTCTAGGCCAAGAGTGGTGGCCCATGTCTGTAATTCCAGCACTTGGGAAGCTGAGACAGGAGGACTGCAGATTCAAAGCCACCCTGGGCTATGTAAGTAAGACCCCATCTCCAAGAAAGTGGGCCTCGGAGAACAAGTTTGGGTGGCGGCGTTATCCTGCCCACAGCCCACCATGAGCCGGGCCGGAACAGGGCAAGGAGCCTGGCATGAGGGAAGAGCACGGACCCAACCGCAGAGCCAGGGCCCACCGCTAGCAGCTCTTCTTCCTGGCTGTGACGGGGGTCCTGGACTTTTCTGTCAAGGGCACAGAACAACAGAACCCCTCCTGCGTAGCCGTGAAGACCCTGCGGTAGTCTGGGCACAGCTCGCCAGACTGTGTTTGACACAGGTCAGTGCTCCCTAATTGAAGGGGACAGAGCCAGCAGAAGCAGCTCAGTGCTTCTGTCCCGCTTGAAGTTTTTTGTTCTTCGGGTTCTATTTGGAAATTAGGTTTCTTGAGTCATGTGGTTCGTGTAACAGCAATCAGAGCTTTTAAGATTTTTTTTGAAAGGAGTCATAGCAAGCATTTTTGCTTTCATGTGCTTTTCTTTAAAAATTCTGTTCAAAATCCTCTTAGATCTAAACTCAAAGGTGGACTCAGCACCCAGGGAGGCTGGGAAAGAGCTTTGGGACAACATAGTCTGCATTCAAAGCTCGGCGTCCATCCCCACTTTGCTGCTGTGCACGATCTTTGAGAAATGGCTTCCTTGTGGGTAAAACAAGGAAGATGCCACTTGTCCTTGGTGTCGAGAGCATGAAGTGAGACGTATATGTACGGTACCAGGAATAAAGAAGAGCAAGGCCCAGAAGCCCAGACAAAGCTTGGGTGCACGTGGATCCAATTAGCCAGCGCAGGTCTCAAATTTGAATTCAGCTCTCTAGAAGATACTTTACAAGAGCTCATTTTCATAAGCTTGGTGATTCCCCTCCTGTCCATCTCTAGGAAATATTTCATCGCTCTGACTATAGGACAGCCACCAGCTGTGTGGGGAGAGAAGAGGAGTCCCTCGGCAATGGATGCAGGAGGAGAGTAGCTGTGTGGGGAGGAGGAAGAGTCCCTCGGCAATGGATGCAGGAGGAGAGTAGCTGTGTGGGGAGAGAAGAGTCCCTCGGCAATGGATGCAGGGGCGAGGACTCTCTCATCTGATCAGCCCCTCGGGGCAGCAATTTTGCTGACAGTAGTTTCCTTCTCTTTTGCCACAAGTGAGCAGTATTTGGATGAGGGGTTGCATCTGTTGACTGGTCAGGCTAGCAGAGGCCTGAAGTAGGGGCTCCCAGCACGGTCCCACTGTCAGGTTAGAACTGGGGCGTCTCTTGTGGACCTGAGGGCTGTGACTCTGACTTTCCAGAAAGATCACCTCTGAACCCAGATGGGACTAGAAATGCTCACTCAGAGCTGCGCTTGGACACGCAAAGCCACAATTGCTGCCTTGCTTCTTGAAATACTGGAACAGAAGGACACCCACATATGCGCTCTAAATGTGACCCAAATAGTGTCACTACAAGACTCCAAGCTCCCATCTGCTTGGTCATTCTAACCACAGCAGTGGATTTAAGATTATATGGAGCTTATCCACTTGGTTTCCTTTCGGTGGGAAATTCCTTGGAAATGAACTTGGCTGGGGAGAGGTGAACATCTCATCAAGTACTCTCCCTACTTTGCATATTTTGAGAAAGGTTAAAGTAAGATGTGAAAGGGACTCGTCATCTATAGCAACAAAATTCTTAAACACTATCAAATGCAAAAGATCAGGAAGTTTTTGTTCTGTGTAATATTAATGTTAACATTAAATAAATAATTTAAGGTAATAAAGTAACAATACAGTACCAATTAATATTAAATAAATAAGAATATTAATAGGGAAAAGGGGGATAAAGAAGAAGGTTAAAAGTAAGATGAAAGGGGAAAAAATGGTAAAGTGTAGCTACACTTGTTGCAAGTAGGGAGGGGCGGGGGGAAGGGGGGAAGAGGGGGAAAACCAAGATGTATCATGTACAGGTACAAAATAACCATGTTGATTATGATCATTATGTATACAATGTACCATTACATGTTCTTGGTAAAAATAAAAAATTTAAAAAAAAATAAAAGTGGTGAAAAAGGGGAGAAAAAAGAATATTAAATATTGGTCATTTTGAAGTTAATTTCATTAATATAAAATATAGTATTAGTAATAACAATACAAATTGAGTATTCCTCTCTTGTTTTGTTTTGGTTGTTTTTGAGACAGGGTCTCACTATGTAGTTCAGGCTGGCCTTGAAGTCACTATGTAGCCCAGGCTGGCCTTGAACTCCTGACAATCCTCCTGCCTCAGCCTCCCAAGTGCTGGGATTACAGTCATGCATCACTACATCTGGCAAGTCGAGTACCTCTTAATGTGAAATCTTGGAACCAGGAATGTTTCGGATTTGAGACTTTTGTGTATTGTGGAATATATTTACATTTATATAATGAGATATTTTAGATAGGACTCAAGTCTATGCATGAACTTCATTCATGTTTCTTGTACACCTTGTATATGCAGCTGCAGCTTGAAGGTAGTTTAATACAGTATTTTTAGTGGGTCTGCATTTTGACTGATCCTTCATAAGCAGTCAGGTGTGGAATTTCCCATTTCAGGGATTTTACATGCACTCAAAACATTTTGGATTTTGGAGCATTTGGGATTTTCAGATTAGGGCGCTAAATTTGCTTTGACAGTATTTCCCTAAAGAGACTAAAAGGTTTTTCCAGATTCACTGCTCAGAAGTTAGAAGTGGGACAGATCATTTACCGTGTCTGTATTTTGGCTTTGCTTTTAAAGAAGGGAAGTTCCCACGCCTGGGGATGGGGCTTCTGCCTTCCTGGAAAGGTCGGCAGAGCGGAGAGAGCCGGGTGACTAATGCCACTCCATATTCGGTAGACAGCATGGGCACCTTGGGATCAGCCAATCTGGGGAGTGAACGATGGCCGAAATTCACACTAATCGCTCTCAGATCCTCACACCAGGCCTGTGAGATGGGCTCAGTACACAAGGACTCGGGCTCGTAAATGTCACATCCCTACCCAGAGTAGGCACCAGGGCCAAGATGGAGCCCACCAGCGCCATCTGACACCCAAGCTCCAGCTTGTGGCCCTGTACCAGGTTCCCACAGGCCAGGCAGCTACCGAACCCAAATATCTGAATTATCGAAGCACGCCACGTTAGAGTTTGCATGGTATTGGTATATAGTATTTGGCCAACCTGAGTTTAAAAACCTTCATAACTAAACTGGAATTAGATCAAATGTGAATTAAATTTAAGTAATCAAATATACAGACGCCTGGTAGGAAAAAATGAAGGAGGAAACAAGGTTGGCCAATCCAGATCTTGGAGCTGGCATGCAGAGAGGCGGGGACAGTCAGCAAGCCACACAAGACTGTGCAGCTGCTGCAGGATCTGAGGGCCTCTGACAAGGTGTGGGGCGAAGGGAACATTTCCCCAGGGAAGTGCCTGCCCGGAGGCCTCAGACCCACGGGGAAGGGTGAGCCTTGGAACAACTCATCCTGCCTGTGAAGAAAGACGGAGTGCAGGTTAAGACTCCAAAAAATGCAGGCAGAACATCCCTAATCCCAAAACCCCAAATCCAAAGTGCTCCAAAATCCGAAACTTTTTTGAGTGCCAATGAGAAAATTCCACACCATGAAAGCTTTCTCATGCATGAAATTATCTAAAATACTGTATAAAATTACCTCCAGGCTATGTGTAAAAATGCACATAAAACATAAATGAGTTTCATGTTAGATATCCCATTCCCAAGACTATATGCACATATATATATTTTCCAAAATCCGGAATCTGAAACACTTCTGTTCCGAGCATTCTGGATAAGGGATGCTCATTCTGAAGCCACAGAAGACAGTATCAGTTTCCAGGGAGGGCCGCAGAAGAGGCTCAAATCAGAGGAGTTTTGCGAGGCCTGCGAGGTGCATGGTGCAGAAGACCTTCCAGGGGGCTGATGGTCGCCCCCTGCAGGCATGAGCCAGGCCTTAAACTTGTTTTGATCCCACACTAAAGACACAGCAAAATGACAACAGACCCACAAGTGCTGGGCTGGCTACGTCATTCACTTCTGTACTTTATCTCATTTTCCCTGTTGCATGGTGGTCAGTAAGACCCGATAGCATCACTCCACAACTAACGGGCTTGCCCGAAGAGGCAGGGCTTATCGGAAGTGCAATTAAGTGCTGCGAGCCGAGGATTAATTCTGTGCTGGGGTGGAGGCCACAAGGTCCCCAGCAAGGTGACGACTGGGTCATCTGTCCCATGTGAAAGGCTCTTGTCTCTGCATAGACACAGTGACTGTTTGAAGGCATAATTTTCACCGCCATCAACGTGATTACCGTCATGAATTTGATGCAAAATTTAAATAATGCATATTTAGACAGTCATCCCTCACTGTCCATGGAGAGAGCCTGTTCCAGGAACAACACCTCCTGCTCCCCTGACACCAAACTCCGCAGATGCGCAAGTCCCTACACAGCAAGGTGCGGAGTGTGCGCGCGGCCCACTCCCGTCCTCCCATAGACCTCTCTAACACGGTGCAAATACTATGCAAATTAGTTGTTGTGCTGTATCGCTTAGGGAATCGCAACAAGAAAAATAAAATCCGTGTGTGTTCGGTACAGAGGTGATTCTTTTCCTGAATATTTTCCGTCTGTGACGGCTGAATGAGCACCGGTAACACCCAGGGGTACAGATCGCTGACTGCATCAGCTTCATGACCTCGTTACACTGTGGAGTTTTATTAGTCACCTTACTGAATATTAGATGCCAAAATGATTAGATTCAGCGTGCTGAAAGGGAAATTGTAAAGATTTCATTGTAAAGAAACACAAGCTTTCTATAGAGCTTGGGAAAGGAAGATGGTCTCTTTGAGAATGTTGAAAATATTCAGGTAAAGAACTTAATGCAGAAGCTGGCGCATAGAAAGTCCCTGTGTTAGCTGTTCCTATTGACAGTGATGTTGAAGAGCTTCTAAGTTGCTGCTTCTGAGAAGAAAAATCTAAGCTAAAATGAGAAAACAAGCTAAAATAAACAAATTCAGCATCCACTAAAGAGCAGTTGGGAACAATACTCACTTTTCATAGGACTTAATGGCCTGCTCCACTTTCTGCTTGTAGAGGTCGAGTTTGACTCCTTGGGGGTTAATTAATGTCACCTTATTCGTGTCCTTGCACACATGGGCCAGAGGGAACACCTACAGGTCAATACCAGGGAGAGAAAAGTGTCACTTGACAGGTTAACATGTGCCCCTAAAAGTGTCATCTATGGATGACAGCTATGGAATATGTTTTTCTGCTTCTAAAGTGAATATACAATAAATGCAGAAAAATTAGAATACATAGAAAATCATAAAGAAAAAAATAAGAACCCATGATGCCATTGCTAACATTTTCCTTCCAATTTTAAAAAACTATATATTTTAAGTCGCCACCACTACCACACATATACACAAACCAAAAACAATAAAAGTTCCAAAATTATTTCAGGAAACTCAGAATTGAATAATATCTTCAGAATCCCCTGTCAGATTGGTAAGAGCATGCAATAAGAAATATGTATAATTATTACATGTTTCTAAAATTTAAAAAAAAGAAATACCATGTTAAGCATCACACAAAAAAAGAACCAACAACAACAACAACAACAAAAAACCAGGATCTCATTGATGCTTCTTTGTAAATTACTAGTTGGGTTTAAGCATCTTTTATAGATATATAGTTTACATTTTCTTTTCTGTTGAGACTATGTGATTATAGTTACATCTTTGAGATATTTGCCTTATCATTTTTGTTTTGTGGTTCTGGGGATTGAGCCCAGGACCTTGGGCTGGGTTTTACCACTGAGCTGCATCCCCAGAATATCTTTTTTAAAATTTTAAGACGGGATCTTGTTAAGTCGTCCAGGTTGGCCTTAAACTCAGAATCCTCCTGCCTCAGACTCCGAGTGTGTGGGACTGCAGGTGTGTGCTACCACACTGGGCTTTTCCTTATTCATTTACAATAGATTCTTACACAGGACAAACGAAGCAAGTTTAGTGGTCAGTGAATCCATATGCTACCAGAATGACAGAAAGAATCTTCTTTGGATTTCTCCTGTCTATACTCATTGCCTGCTTCTGAGTTTTGGGATACTTCTGATTTCATACCAAGCAATTCCTGAGGGGAAAATGGCAAACTTATTGCTGGTTTAGAACTGCATCCCCAATTCTTTTAGGATCATTTTGATGTTAAAGGCCATTGGTGGCACCTCCAAATATTCTGTCCAAGGTCTATAATTGAATTCAGTGGGAGAAACAGGGTAAACGATGCTCATCCATTTTCCCTAGAATCAGAATCCTCCATAATTCTTCTGTTCCCAACTCTGGTTTCACCTTAATACTATCTACAATTTTATGCTTAGCTATTTGCACATTACCCATCTCTCCCTAGTAGCATGTAAGCTACTTCAGTGTAGGAGTTTGGTTTTATTCACTCTTGCATGCCCAGTGTGCCCGCCATATAAATTTGCTTGTAAATGAGCAAATGTATGCTTGTCAAAAGGAATATTTCATACCGTAACATTTACCTGAAAAAGCCTAACCGGAAAATACTATGCTATACTTTCAGTGTTTCGAAATCGTATGATTCCAACCATAAAGAACATACAGGCCTTTTGGAAATGTGGGAAATTACTGATCATCAGTAAATATTTTATTTTCAGTCAAGATGATATAGCTCATGCTTTTATGTTCCCCTTGCCTCCAAAATCATGCACAAAGTTTATTGTGTTGTTAGAAAATAATGGAAGAAAGAAACAAAAGATGCATGGTTGGCAAATAGATTTGCAGACACAACACCTGAGCAGCCGTGTGAATGAGTGAGCAGAGGCTGAGCTGTGGCTGTGGACTCTGTGCCCACGGACGGAGGGCAGGGGCTCAGGACTAAAGAGCAAGAGGGCTGTGAGTGCTCAGAAAACAGGGGCTGTCAGACATGGGATTGAAGCCAGCAACAGTACGACCTCCTCTCACCCCTGAGAGGCAGCTGCGACACAGAAGGAGAAAGACAAAAGCAGATTTTAGAGCCTGTTAAAATGAACCAGCATATCAAAATTCCCAAGGACAAGCAGGCATGGTGGTGAACGCCTGTAAATCTCAGCTACTTTGGGGGCTGAGACAGGTGGATTGCACACTTAAGGCCAGCCTGAGTCAAGAGAAAAAAAAGAGGCAAAGATTGAGACAAATGAAGAGAAACAAATAAAGTTAAAAGTCTGTGTAGTCCACCCAAGCTACTTACATACCACCTGAGTTTAGCACGTGGCTTCTAAACTGTCCTTGTCAAAGGGAAGGGACCAGGACAGTGGGGTAAAAGGAGGGAGGACCGGGCTTTGAAACCGAAGCTTATATAAGTGAAAAAAAAAAATCATCTCTCAAAATAGAGTCAGTATAAGTCACATAAACTTTCAGAGGAAAAAAATAATCTCAACAAAATGAAACACATTTTTTTTTTCTTCAGAAGTCTGTAAAGTGCTCTCTTGGTTTGCCAACTTCTGGCTCTCCTGAGAATCAATACCACAAAATATTTAGCAACATGATACGTTTCACCAGGATCAGCGTGGCTCCTGGCTTGATGATGTACTCAGAGAAAAACAATCCACTCAGGTTCTCCTTCCCTCTTTCGTGGACTTGGTTCTCACGCCTGGCCTGGCCATGGCGGCCTGGAGTGTGACAGCTGGGCTCCGGCTCGGGCACACCGCTCTCCTTCCTGCGCGCAGGTGTGGGGAAGGACAAGTTCATACTCCACACCTCAGTCTGTGGTCTTAGTTTTTACAACATGGTGGCTGCGTGAGGGTCAGATGAGACGTTCTCTCTATGATGTCACGTGGAGTGAGGCTGTGAGGTCACAGAGGCGCCCCAGGGCCGGCTCAGAGTCCTGGTAGGCTGGCGGGAGGCAAGGGGAGGTTCGAGAAGCAACTGAGGGCGCTGCTTGAGAGAATAAAAGCTCCCGGCCATCCTTGAAATGGTTTATTTATTACTTTTACAAGGCGGGGAGGGGCCCTTTGGACAATGATAACGAAAGAGAGCCCGAAGATATTTCCTACTTTCATTCTCTTGAGACTGACCTACATCTCAGCTTTACCAAATTAATGTTAATAATCACACTCTTAGGACAAAACTATGAGAGAGGGAGAGCTGGGGCTGTGTGTGTGTGCGTGTGTGTGTGTGTGTGTGTGTGTGTGTGTGTGTGTTGTGGGGGATCATTGAACATAAAGGCAGAAGAAACTGCAGGAATTCATGGAGAAGCCAGTGGAGGATGATTATGTTATAATTTTCCCTACAATTAGATGAAATACCCTGAAAAAAACCGCTAAACTCAAGAATAGCTTTATCAATAATGACAGTAGTATTTGTCCTGCCTACGGACACTAGGCATGTTTTTCTTTACATATTTTCTCAATCACTCTATAGACAAATACATTTAATTACAGTGTTTGTTATACGGCTTTTCTCTCCACCAAACTCTGCAGTTCTTTATTCCGTTTTTAAACTTTAAAATGTTTTTTTTTATTAGTACATGTTTGCAGTACATTATGTTTACATTCCTTGTATGGAGTTGGTACATGCACATAATATATCCTAATTTTTTCATCCCCTCCCCTCCCCCTCCCTCCATTTCTTGATCCCTTCACATTTCAGAATAATTTATCTCTCTACTTCCTTTTTTTTTTTTTTTTTTTTTTTTTTTTTTTTTTTTTTTTTTTTTTTTTTTTTTTTTTTTTTTTTTTTTTTGGTGCTGGGGATCAAACTCAGGCCCTTGTGCTTGCAAGGCAAGCACTTTAACCAGCCCCTCTACTAAATCCCCAGCCCCTCTACTTCCTATTATCTACCTTTTATTTTGCTCTTTATTTATAATTTGGGTTTCTCCTATAAGAGAAACTATGTGATATTTAAGCTTATGTGTCTGATTTATTTCACTTAACATTATGATTTCAATGTGCATCCATTTTCCTACAAATAACTCAAATTTATCTTTCTTTATAGCAAAGTGCTTGGTGTATAAATACCAAATTTTCTCTGTCCATTTATCTGTTGATGGACATATAGGCTACTCGCAAAATTTAGCTATTGTGTACATAGGTGTGCATGGGTCACTGTGCTAGGAGGCCTTTAACTCTTTCGGGAAGACACCTAGAACAGGAATGGCTGGGTCAAATGGAATTTCTAGTTTTAGGGTTACCTTTTTAACAATACTAGTTGCTGGCACAATATGTGTGTACAAAGTAACCATTTCTTTAATATACAAAGACTAAAACTATATGTAAGTTACAATAATGTCTGAGGCGTCAACTTTTTTTTAAAAGTTTATCTTATTATAAAATAAACTAAGTTTGGATTGCAGATTCTTGAAAACTGAGGCCTGGGATGACATATGACTGCTATGTTTAAAGGGATGCTTGCTAAGACTGAAAGATTTTTAAAAGATTTTTAAGATATGTGCATATTTAGCTTTCATGTGAAAACTATTCACAAATGATACACTGAATACTAAAAAGAAATACTGCACCATCTTCACATAGCAACTGAAAACTTTTCCTTGTCTTTGTCGGACTGTTCCTACTTTAGTGATAGCAAAAATGCAGGAGAATGAACACTCTCAAAATTCCAAGTGAGCTGCCCAATAATGTGAGAAGTATTAAGATAAATCGTAGTAATTCATAATATTGAATCTTACTATAATTATTAAAATTCATCCCAAAGTGACCATTAAAAGGAAAAGATTCAGGACATACAGCAAATGAAGAAAAGTAGAAGACATAAGCATTCTTAGAGCAATTGCTAAAGTAGAATAGGTGGAGTTTACCTGCTAACTGTTCAGGTGCACTGAAAAGCAATCACGAAACATGTT
Source organism: Hystrix cristata (assembly GCA_004026905.1). Classification (NCBI taxonomy): domain Eukaryota; kingdom Metazoa; phylum Chordata; class Mammalia; order Rodentia; family Hystricidae; genus Hystrix; species Hystrix cristata. The sequence continues at coordinate 22,227 of PVJO010020025.1, read as the reverse complement.
GAAATAGAGAAAATAATGTGAAACTAGCGATTATATATTTACTGTTCACACCTGCCTGACCTCACCAACTTCACTGGTTTTCAACTAACTCGGTTCTTCCAAAAGCTGTCCTAGAGCCTGCTACCACGGGGCCAGAGAGAGGCTCTGACCGGATGTGCAAAATGAAGATGTAAACGCTGTGCGAATCCCACATGAATGTATCTTTTAACCTAGACGTGATGGCTTTAGAGACAGGGTCATTACACAAGCTGCTGAGTACCGAAGCTTAAACATCTACTTTTCAAACTGAAACATCTGCAGGAACAACATGAAGACAGGGCCGCACGATGAACTGGGAAGGTGTCCTGGCAAGCAGATCACTCACAGACCCTTGAAGGTATGTTCCTGCTTTGTAGACTGCCTCTCACGTTTTAAAATTCAAACTTTAAAAAAAAAAAAAAACAGATGAGCATATGCTGGCACTAAATGACGTTCTTGGCAGAGGGCAGAGTAAAAATGCAGATCCAAAACAGTGTGTTCAGGTTGGCGTCGTTGTGGTAAAAACAAAACCAACAAACAAAGGATGTAGACATAGTAAAAAAGATCTGCCCAGATAACCATCCCTGGAGGAATTATAACTATTGCTTCCTTCTTTTTCACTTACCTATATTTTGTAGTCTTTCTATACAATGAATATATATATATATATATACATACACATATATACAGTGTATGTAAAATAACTGTCATTTAAAATTTTTAATTAATAAAGCTTTTCAATCAATATATAGTTTTATGCTCGATGCAACCATGTTTGAAAGCAACAAAATATCATAGCTCTAAAAGCATCCTGAACCTCCTTCCACCTAATGTTCCTGTCAGCTAAATGACGGACCGTCACTTCTTCGAGTGCTGTAAGTTTTAGAAGAGATAATTTAGTGACATTAAATGCTTCACTCAGAACCTAGCATGTGATGAGGTTTGTCACAGATCAGGGACCCTGCTGTGGTCCGTCCAGACTAAATGACAGAGCTGGGGTACAAATCCACAAAAGCTAGAACCCAGAGCAGGACAAAGGAGGAAGCTTGGTGAGAGGTTCTGCAAGACACAATAATGATGATGGTGATGATGATGAAAGATGACAATATAGACTCTAATAGTGCAATCTAATCTTCCCAACTTCTTTCATTTTTTTTTCAAGGAATTGGCACTAAAGAGCTTTGAATCGTAGGCTCGTCAAAGGGCTGAAGCAGTCTTAGTCTATATATGATCCAGTGATGAATTCATCCTTTTGAAAGAGCTGAGATAAAATTATCTGGCCCATTTCACATCTTATAATGAAGTGTTGCTAGGGCAACCTCTCTGCTCAATACTTTATTTCCAAGGTGACAGATTTGATGCTGGTCCAGGAAGCTGCAAAGCAAAACAGCATTGTGTTCTAGAAGAAGAAAGAGCCCAAGCACAAGCCATGAATGGAACAAAGGGCCGGGACAAAGGCAAACACTGCTTCACAATTTTACCCAGACAGATGTGGCCACGTGTGCAGCGGAGGAAAAAGAGTCAATTAAAATTCTCAGCGAAGTGGGTTTAGGATGCAAGCATGTTTCCTTTTCAGCTCCATTAAACTGTCTATTTTTTCATAAAATGTTAAGTCCAAATCTCAAAAAGCTATAAATCTTATGAAGTGGGAGATATTTTAGATTATTATATTACCATTCTTCCCATGTATAGCTGAGGGTCTGTCCCAGTCAGAAAATATTACAGAATAAAAGATGCAAATGCGAGCTATTTGAAATGTACTTTCTTAGTTATTTTGGGTGTACCATATAACAAACATTATTTATGACTACAGATACCTTACTGGGCCATAGATCTCAAAACTTATTCCTCCTATGTATCTAAAACATTGTGCCTTCTGATCGACAAATCCCTGCGCTCTTCCGCTCTGCCTCAGCCCTCCGGAGCTACTAAACACCAACTTCCATGAGGTCAACTTTTTAAAATTCTACATAAGTCAGATCATGCAGCATCAGCACAAACAGATAGGTGAACCAAGTGAGAGATGTGTTAACTGGACTGATCTAACCATGCCACCGTTTATGCATATGCCATGAGTATAGGGTGAATATGTAAGTTGTTAAAATGTGTCACAGTAAAAGCCATGTTGTCCTTAACCCCCCTCAGAGTCTCCCACCTCACTTACAACACACTGATACCGTTGTTCTTGCCACTTTCTGAAGCAGCTCGGAAGTCCTCTTTCATGAGTGTCTTTAGTTGCACTGTTGTGGCTGCCTTGATGCCTTGAATTGGTTCAAAATGTTTACCTTTCACAGTCATTTCGACTTTGGGGAAGAGTCTGAAGTCACACAATTTCTTTCCGATGGCGCCGGGTAACGGCAGTCACTGTATTTTTTTATCATACCTTCTAAAGTCACTCACAAAAAACGCTTTCAGAAACTGCTTCAGACAGTGGCAAGAATGAGAGGCTACGCGTATTTGAAGCAAGACGGAGTCCTGATTTACGGCAACATGCCTTCTACTGTAATACATTTTTAAAAAGTTAAACGTTCTCCACATGTTTCCATCAATTTTCCTATACCAAAACATCCTTGTACCCCATAAAATATAAATAATTATGATTTATCAATCAAAACTAAAATAAATTTAAGAAGCTAAAGATACAAAATCTGCTTTAAGGTTGAAGCTGAATGCAGCACAGTCATGGTCAGGATTCCCAGTTCTTCCTGTTGGTGAAGAGTGTGGGAGTGTGGGGCAGTGCCACCTGCCTGGGGGATTATAACAGGGTTTACGGCGTGTCAAAAGGAGCCAGGCACGGTGCCCACGGAACACCTCGCCAGATGTCCGCCCCTTCCCTTTGCTTTGCTTTCCAGAGGCAGGAGAGTAGAGTGCTGAAGAGCAGGGCCTCTCTGCTCCTCCTCAGTGCAGACTGGCCTCTTGGACTGCTCTTGACATTTCTCCTGCAGACCCACTGTCCAGGGCCCTGGACTTGATTTCCTACTAGCCTATGACCCTCCCCTGTGCCCCCAGGGGCCTCCCTGCCTGGGCCTTGCCTCCCGAACCCCCAAACTCTGAGGGGGTATCGACAGGAACCAGGCTAAATAACAACACATGAGTTCCAGAGTGAGAGGCTGTGACATCAATAGGACGCACGTCAGCCTCCATAGCTATAATCATTTAAATGTGACTAATGGAAAAAATGCCACCAGCTCATCTGCTTCTTCCAAACACACTAAATCTCAGCAATTTCAAAGCCCTTAGACAAGACCTTTTCTTCTTTGAAAGATTTTTCTACTTGACTTTTTTTCAATTTTTTAATTCCAGAAACTTTCCAATATATATAAAGCAGAAAAAGAGTTTGAGGAGCCCCCCATAATTTTGTTATCTAGATTTGACAATTACCAATTCACTGTTTCATCTGCTCCACCCACCCAAGCATCAAGATTGTGTTGAAGCAAATCCCAGACCTCTTATCAATTTCTCTGTACATACTGCAGTGTGTACAAGGTCTTTCAAAGATGATGGTCTCCGCTTGGCGGCTGTGCAGCCTGATGTGCTGCAATTTAAATCCCTGGTTGTTCCATCTGCCAAGAAGGCGCAGTCCTTCCTGCTCAAATTTCTGTCATGTCCCTCATCCCACTGCAACCTGGCTGCTCTAATGAACTGTTCTTACTAAGACCAGAACCGCCTTCTTGCCAGACTCCTTGGTAACTTTTCAGTACAACTGTCCTTGGGGGACGTGGCCCAGTCCCTCTTCTCCCACCTGCTACAGATACCACAAGCCACAGACGCTCGAGTTCCTCATGTAAAGTTCCATGTTCTCTGCTCACAACCTATGCACGTCCTCTTGCATATTTTAAATCATCTGCACATTACTTACAGTACCTAATGCAATGCAAATGCAGTTGTTACACTGTATTGGTTAGGGAGTAATGACAAGAGGGAAAAAACTCTGTAGTGTTCAGTACAGTTGCAGGATTTTTCTGTATATTTGCATCATGAGATAGCTGGATCTGTGGATACAGACTTGCACGTACCGAGAGCCAGCTGTACCCACTCGGCCCTCCTCCACATCTGGCCCTTCAGAGAGGTGGAAGGACAAACTTCCTCACCAGGCCTCCCTATCCTCTGATTTGGACAATGCTCACTCCTAAGTCTGACGCACTTTTTGGACATTTCTGCAGTGCCACACGTCCATCCAACAGCAGTGAGCCACAAACGGCCAACGAAGGCGGGCTTCCTCAGCTTAATCTTAAAGGCCTCTCTTTCCCCGTTACTGCCTTCTCAGTTTCCTCCAATGGCTGAAATGCATTTCTGTTACAACTGCATTAGAGACTGAAACAAATTGTTTTTTAATGGAGCAGAAAGTAAAATAAATCCCTCCAGCAGGGACACATGGACAATCTGATTACCTCATCAAAGACCTTGGAGACGACAAGCTTGTCCAGGACGGGGACGTAGGTGGGGCTGTGGGGCACCGCCGTCACCGACAAGGCATCCATGAGGGTGAGTTTCTTGGCCACCAGGCCGTGGGTCTGGAGCCAGTCTGCTGAGGACATCTCCGAAGAGCTAGGAGGAGCACACGATTGTGGGGTTTTAACACTTACCAGGTGGTTGGTAACACACAAAACCTATCAAAGCTGTCCTTGCAAATGAAAGCACTCACTCATCATCGTAAGCTCGGCCCTCTTCTCCAGTCCACCTTTCTGACGAGTCAGCGTCCAGGTACTCGCTCATCAGCAGGGCACTCAGTTCTGTGGAGCAAGAAGTGGCAGTTGTGTATTTTTCTCTTTTATGAGGTTTGTATCAAAACGCAAAAGGATGACACGCGTTCAGTCCAGGCGTGACTGAAGCCTTTGAAGTGGACCATCTTCAGAGGCCACATCTGGATCTGTCAGGGTTCTTGGGCAAGATGCACTTGGGTTCACACTGCAGACCGAGGCGCAGGTGAAGGTGGTACTGTTATTGTTTGGTTTACCTTCCTCACCCCAGGCCCACCGAGACCTCTCTCCCTGCAAGAATCAGACACTCTTTCTCTCTGTCGCCAGAAAACATCTTCTAAATGTTCCATAAAAATACCATTAACGAATAATAGTTTAGTGTCACTCTCATCAGACTCCCTGCAGTTATAGGGAGGAGCCTTGATGGGTGCCCTAGATGCTGTCGGTTCACTCTGTGGTTCCTCAGCTCTAGGTGGAAAACCAAAGACTCTATTTAGTTGTAAGTTCAAGTTTTGAAATTAATATTTAGGATTTTAAGTGTATATCCTTACATAACACTAGATTTAAAAATGGAAAGGAATATTATCACCTTGTTGAATGAGCAGAGATGCTTGGGTGTGAGCTGGTTAAGAAATCCTATCCTATTCACCATATGATAAGACCTGAAGGATGTATGTGTAACGGCAAGCTAAGCGGAAGTGAGGACAGACCCACTCAGAGACTGATGGAAACAGGGCTTGATTAGCTACAACAGCAACAACAAGTGTAACTTTGTCACTCAGTACTTCCTACTACCTGGGGGATTGTGTGCATGCGTGTGTGTGTGTGTGTGTGTGTGTGTGTGTGTGTGCGCATTTAGGATTTGTTACTCGTCAATGGTTTGAAATGTAGGGAAATACTGTAGGAATTCAACTTTTAAAATTCATTATTTTAAGAATAATAAAATTATCAATAGTAATAAATATTGAATGGATAAGTTATATTTCCCTCACAGTCAGCTCCCAGAGTCTGAACTTTGGACCGGAGAGTGGCTCCATCCGGTGAGTGAATGAAGAGAAGAGGACAAATCTACTCTGAAGTGCAAGAGTTTCCAACTGAAAGCCGAGAGCAGCAGCAGGTGTGACCACTGGCCCCATAATTGTGTGAAATGCATGTGTTAAGTGCCCACGTACAGGTAGCACAAGTCTAGCCCCCCGAAACTCTTGCACTAGAGTGGTGGTTTACAAGGAGCCTGCACAAGAAGTAATCTTGGATCATTTAAAATATGATTTGCTTCCCCCAAACATATCTCCACCCAGATCCTTCTGGAACAGGGACACTGGGCCAAAGGAGGCTGGCAGCCCGCAGGAGAGGGACCCCTCGGCTTGCCTCTGTCGCTCAGCGCGTCGCTCCAGCTGCCGGAGGTGGAGAGGCTGTCCTTTCTGTGTCTGACGGCCGGGCCCTTGAGGGTGAACACCTGGCTCCTGAGGAGGCTGGTTTTGGTTGGGTCTGTTGGTACCAGAAGGAGAGAAGTTAAAGGAATGTGGGCGGAAGGAGAGACTTCTTTAAATGCAACTATCCCATTAGACCTGTGAAACAAGACAGCAATTTAGTAGTCCAGTCTCAGAGGATGGCGAAGCTGCCACAAACCAGATGCAGCAAGAATGGCTTGCTCCCTTGATCCGAATTCAAGCTGTAGCCCTCTCGGGAAGAAATCCACTTCCAATGAGGTCCCTGTTTCCTGGGTGGCTCTCGACCAGGGCCTCTCGTCTCCTAAGTCTCCTGCGTCACTTCCAGTGTGTCCCACCATCTTCATACCAGCAACAGTGCGCTGAATTCCTCCCACAGCTCAGACCTCCCAGGCTTTCTTTCCTGCCCCAGCTGGAGAAAGCTCCTGCTTTTAAGGGATTCTCTATGATCACACTGGCCGAATCTGGCTACCTGTGTCTTTAGGTCAATATAACAGTCACAAGAGTCACGTCCCTGCCACGCAAAGGCTGCAGGGCCAGGACATCTTTGTAGGGCATCTTAGAAACTCTTTCTGCCCGCTGCAGTTCCCATCTTCTATTTATGTTGTTTTCTACCCTCTGTTGAGCCCCTGTGACCAGCAAGTAGACATCCACCAAATACTGACATTTAATCTGTGTGATTTAAAAAACAATGAGTCTGCGACAAGATACCCCGATTGCTTTTCATATTTGGCTGCCACAAACCACACCGGTTAGGGTTAGGGTTAGTGCTGGCGTTTGGCAAGACAACAAACCCCAGAGGCTTTTAAAAAGGCCATGACTTTGGTTTTACTCTATCTTCTTGCACTGAAGAAAAAGCAATAAAGAGTCATGCTGTTTTATTCACGGATACCTTCGTGGAGGACTTTCTTTTTCTGAGTCTTTGGATTTGAAAGGTCCCAAGGCACTTTCAGCATATTCCAGGGGGAGGGTCCTGTTGATTCAACATCAGATTGAGGTTTGGCAAATTTTTCCGGGGTGGAAACCATAGAAGAGATTTCCTTTTGATACCTATTTTGATTTAGGTAAAAAGTAAGTAAAAAAAAAAAAAAAAAAAAAAAGAACAGAAAAGGGGGGGAGAAAAAGAAAATTTCCATCAAAAAGGAAGAGTTAAATCAATGCATTCATGTTAAACACTGCAGATGTAAAGCAAGAGCCTTCCTCTGTGTGGGTTAATGTAGGAAGAGTCCTTTGTCCCTGTTTTAGGCAGAAGGCTGGACCCTTCCTCTCCAGTCTGTCCCTTCCCGGATGCGTGACCTTACTGAAGTCCTTCAGTCCCGCTCACGTCTTCACGTCCCTCATCTACACCTGAGGACGCTTCACCTGAGCCCCAGCCGTGTGGGTGTGGCATGACGATCCTTCAGAGGGAGAGCTGGGTGCAACACACAAGGACTCCAGAAACTTTCTCACCTAAGACTCAACCAGCAGCCCCGATAAACGCCAGAGAAGGGCAGCAAGAGATCCCTGCAAGCCGTTCTGGAGAAGGTGTAGGCCAGGAGGGATCAGGAAACTCTCGAGTATTTGCGCTGACATTTCTGTCTTTGAGGCTCTGAACGCAGCAGCCACAGACAATCTCCTGCTCCAGCGCTGTGAAGTGTGCTCCGCCACCTCCTCCAGGCCCTGCAACCCACCCACCGAGGTTGTCCCGCAGCACCCTGCCCGTGTCCCACAATCCTCGTGTGACCATGTGGCCATATCCACACGGTGCCTCTGTAGCACAGGAATCCGCTTATGTTCACTTGTGCAACCCCGTTCCCTGGGTGCAGGATTTATTCTCAATAAATGTTTGGAAAAGGATTTGGGGGCTGTTAAAATGTTTCCTCTGTTGGGAAAGCAGGAGAAGGCAGTTTGGTGTTGACCACAGCTGAGTGGCAGAATTCACTTTTCCTAAACATGTTAGGCTAAGGGGAGTATCGAGCGTGCACAGTACCTGCAAAGAGGTACAGAGCTTTACTCTCTCCTTGCTGTCAGTTGGGCCAGAGCACCCGTGCCAGGCACACCTTTAATCCAGCCCACAGCCCTCTCCCTACCATTAGCCCCATGCTCTCTGTATTTGAGGAAACTGAGGCTCAGCAAGGTTAAGTAACTTGTCCCAGCTCACCTAACGGGTGGAATATTGAGAACGTTTCTCTGCTTCCTCCAGCTCTCAAAGAAGAAAAAAGGAAAAGAAAAAAGAAAAGACTGTGTCGACTACTCAGTCAAATAGTGGACAGTCAGCTGACTAATTCAACCGCCAAGAAACAGTTGGCCATTTTGTCCTGAGATTTTCAGTTTGATTAGACAAGAAGAAAAAGGTAGCTGATTTACTGGCTAAAAGTATAGAGAGGGTAATTTACATTTAAGTGCAGCTCATTTATTTGATTCTTACTTTTACTTGTTCAAATTTGCAGAGTTTAGAAAATATATCTGTGCTTTCCCAAATATTTAAAAATTCATGCTGTGAGCTCTAGATGTGTGTGTAATCCCAGGCAGCTATAGGTGTGCCTGTAATCCCAGCACTGGGGAGGCTGAGGCAGGAGGATTGCCATCAGCTCAAGGGCAACCTGGGTTAGAGTGAGTGCAAGATCCGCCTGGACCATACAGTGAGACCCTCTCTCACTAAACCAAACCAAATGAAACAAAACAAAGTGAAACAAAAAAACCAGACACATAATATAGGTGGAGAACGGCCTGAGACATCATCCACCCCAAACCCTCCTGCCACAGCTGCCACTGTAAAGATGAGAGGATCGAGGCCCACAGTGTTGGAGAGGGGTGGAGAGAAGCGAGGGCCCTCGCCAGGGTCAAGCAGTGAAGTCCTGACTCTGGGCCTCCTGATCCCAGTTAAATCTCCCTCACTGCGCGGCGCCTCTCTGCCCTGTCGCTCCTTGGGTTGGGGGGCATCTGCCCACCCTGGATGGAGAAGTGAATGGGGGGCCCCCTCGAGCCCATTGGTAGTAAATTACTAATTTTCTTTGTTTAAGAAAAAATGCTAGCTGGGCATGGTGGCGCAGGCCTGTATTCCTAGCACTCAGGAGGCTGAGGCTGGAGGATCACCGGCCTGGTTCAAGGCCAGCCTGGGCTACATAGTAAGTTCAAGGCCAGCCTGGACTACATAACAAGACCCTGTCACAAAAAACCAAAACCACAACAAAAAAGCTAGTAACTGTGCCACGTGAGTCTTTCACTGAAAGAAATCTCCTGCGGCATTCCAGAAAGGAGGAGCATCCAGGAGGCAGAGTGCAGGTCTGAGAGGACCCAGCCGGGGTCAGCGGTGCTGGCACACTCACTTGCTGTCTCTTTCCCTCTCTCCGTTGTACCACCAGTCCATGATCACGGACTCGGAGTAAAGGTTCTGCACCTTCTCCAGGTCACTGTACCCCTGCTCCATTTCCTGAAGCAAAAGCGTTAGGTCTTCGTTCTGCCAGAATGAAACGTGAATACATTATGAGGTTGTATGAAAGCGCAAATTTCAAACAGTTCTCTCAGAGAACCAACAGGATTAGGGAAAAAAACCTCAAGAATTTCATGGAACCCTTACTCTATTTCTGGTCAACTTCCCGGACAGACAGTTCACAAACAATAAACACATGTAAAGTTTACCAGTAGGGAAGATCAGAAACTCACACTTGTGAGATGGCTACTACAATGAGGTAATGAACATATGCATCACCCCCCAGAAGTTCCCTGTACCCCACTGTAAGTCTCCCTCCTTCCTCCAGCCTCTTTTTGTAATTCCCAAGGAACTCCTGAGCATTCTGTACTACACACGAATTTCACTTTTCTAGAATTTTATATAAATGGAATCATACATTACTTTTTTCTCATATGGCTTTCTTCACTTAAACAATTATTTTGCAATTCACCATTGTAGTGTGAATTAAGAGTTCATTGCTGAGCAGTATTCTGTTGTGCACTACACATCAATATCTATGTATACATTCAGGTCTTCATGGATGGTTATTTCCAGACTTGGGTTATTATCGGTAAAGCTATGAACATCTGTGCCCAAGTCTTCATATGGACATCTGCTTCCATTTCTCTTGGGTAAGCTAGCGTGGTATGGTTAGATTGTATGGATGGTGAGGCCAAATTTTATAGAAAACTGTTTTCCAAAATGGTTGCACAGTTTACATTCCTGCCAGTAATGATAGAGAGTTCTAGGTCCTCTACATCCGTGCACACACTTAGTAGGGTCCATCATTTTAATTTTAGCCATGCTAATACCTATATTAACAGTATCTAATCATGGTTTAATGTGTATTTTCCTAATGATTAATGGTGCTAATGATGTAGAGCATCTTTTCATGTGCTTATTTGCCATACATACATCTTTTTGGCAGTGTCTGTTTAAATCTTTTGTCCATATTTTGAGTTTTTCTCATTATTGGGTCTTAAGAAATCTTTTTTTTTTTTTTGAGAAATCTTTATACATTCTGGATCTGAGTCTTTCATTAGGTGTACAATTTGAGAATATTTCCTCCCAGTCCACAGCTTTTCTAGTCATTATCATAGCACTATCTTTTAGGAAACCTTTTAATTTTAATTAATTCCAATTTATCAATTTATTTTTCTAAGGATTATACTTTTGATATACTATCTTTAAAAATCTTTGTATAATGAATGATCACAAAAGGTTTTTCATATAGTCTCCTCTAGAGGGAGAAAAACATAGTCTTTACATTTATGACTATGAACTGGCTTGAGTTAATTTTTGAATATGGTGTGAAGTATGAAGCAAAGCTATTTATTAGCTTACAAATATCTGGTTGTTCCAACACTATTTGTTGGGAGGACTATCCTTTCTCAAGTAAATTGCGTTGTCCTACATGCTGGTCTGTTTCTGATTTTTTTCTAATTCTGTTTTATCGATCTATGTGTCTTTATTCTAATACCACACCTTCTTGATTACTGTTGATTTAAGAAAAGTCTTGAAATGAGGTAGTGTTGGTCCCCTAACTTTGTCCTTTTTCAAAGTCACTTTGGCTACTCAAACCCTTTGCATTTCCATAGACTCAGTTTGTCCATTTTTATTTTTTAAAAGCTGGCTGGGACTTTAATGGAGATTATGTTTGAGTTGACAGATTAATTGGGAGAGAACAGACAGCTTAATGTTATCTGGTTTTCTACCCATACACAAAATATACGTCTCAGCAATGTTGTATAGTGTTCTATATAAAGGCCTTTCTCATATTTTGACAGATGTATCCCTGCATGACTCATATTTTTCATTCTATTGTCAATATATTTAACTTTTCAATTGTTCATTGCTAGTATGTAGAAGCGAAATTCATTTTTTAAAAATTTTCCATTGTAATTTACAATTTTGATACAGTCAATGATTGGTTCCACTACTTCTTTGTGTATGTCATTAGATTTCTGCATAAGTTATCATGCTGACTGAAAATACACTTTCATTTCATTCTTTCCACTTTCGATGCTTTTTCCCACTTTTTTGTTGTTGTGATTCGAACTTCATTACGGTGTCGAACAGGAACGGGGAGAACAGACATTCTTGTGATTTTTCTGATATTACACAGTCTTTTACCATTAAAGTACGGTGTTAGCTACAGGTTTTTTCATAGTTGCCTACTCTCAGACTAAGCTCATTCTATTCACACCTTGCTGACGTTTTTATTAGAAATGTGTGTTGGTTTTTCAAAGTTATAATTATTAATTAATTCATTGTGCAAATTAATGGATTTATGAGACATTTTCAATAGTGCATGTATCCTGCTTCGTTTGAATCCACCCTCCCTAATCCCTCTCTCTTGCCCTCCTCCCCTGGCCTCTTCTCCTTCCATATTAGTTCTTCTACTTTCAGGTCATCCCCCTTCTCTTTTGTAGTTTTTGCCCACAAGAGAAAACATATAATACTTTCTGTGCCTGACTTTGTTGCTTAACATGATGACCTCCTGTTCCATCCATTTTCCTCTCAATGATCTGATTTCATTCTTTGTGGTTGAGTAATACTCTGTTGCATATATACCATATTTTCTTTATCCATTCATCTGCTGATGGATATCTAGGCTGATGTCATAGCTTAGCGACTGTGTGTGCATAGGTATTTCTTCTGTATGCTGATTGCATTTCCTCCAGTTACATACCCAGCAGTGGATCCCATGTTCTAATTCTATTTTTAGTTTGCTGAGGAAACTCTATGGTTTTGCATAGTGGTTGTTCTCTTCTAGAAAGCTTTTTCTGCATACATAGAAATGATTGTAAGTATATGTTGATTTTCAAATGTTAAAATAGCCGTGCATTTCTAGGATAAATAAATCTAACCTGAGCATGATATATCAGATTTTAAAAATATTATTGACTTTGATTTGTTAAATTTTGTTTGGAATTTTTGCACCTATACGCACAAGGTAGCAGACAAATTTCTTTCTTTGTAATGTCTTTTGTGAGGTGCCGGTATTAGGTTAATGCTAGAGTCATAGGATGAGTTGAAAATTTCTGGAAGAGTTCATGCAGAATTTATTGATTTATCTGTGCTGGGTGTCAAACCCAGGACCTTACAGACACTAGCCAAGTGCACTACCACTGAGCTACACTCCCAATCCTAGGACCAAAATAATTTTCTTCTCGAATGTTCAGTATGAATCAGCAGTAAAGTTGAGTAGGACTGGATTCTCCTTGATGGGAAAAAAATTTAACTATAAATTTAATTTCTTTAACAGATGTAGGATTACTTAGGCTTTTATGTGAACATAAATGTTCTTTCTTTGAAATATACGTCCACGAGAGCAGGTATTTTTTGGTCATATGGTAATTAAGTCTTTTGTATTCAAGGAAACTGCCAGACTATTTTCCAGGGTGCTTGTTCCATTTTCCACTCCCACCGGCAATGTGCTAGTGATCAGTCTCTCCTCACAGCACTCTGTGTTGTCACAATTTTAAATTTCAGCCATGTTGATGGTACGTAGTGATAGCCCGCGGAGGTTTAGTCTGCATTCCTTGAAGGCTAACGGCTTTAAACCTGTCTTCCCAGGTTATTTGCCATCTGCAGCTCCTCTGTAGCTTGTCTGCCACCTGAAATTGTCTTTGGTGAGAAGCCTGAATGTGTTTTGCTGTTTCTGACTGGATACTTTGCTTTTTCTTGTTTTGAGAGTTCTTCATAGATTCTAAATCCTGGAGCTTCGTCTGACAGGACGTGTTGCAGACCTTTTCTCCAATTTTGTAAATTGTCTTTTCATTCTCTTTGAACAGGGTCTGTCACAGAGGGAAAGCTTTTAATTTTGATAAGGCTCAACCTATTAATCTTTTCTATTTATGAATCACGTTTTCAGTATCAAGACTAAAAATTCTTCACTTACCCCTAGGTCCTCATAACTTTTTTCCACATTTCTTTCTAGAAGTTTTATAGCTTTATACTTTACGTTTAAATCCATGATCTAGTCTGTGTTACTATTTGCATGAGGTGTGCATTTTACATTGAGGTCCATTATTTTGCATATGGACGTCGAGTTGCCCCAACCCTGTGTTGAAATGCCCATCTTTCTTCCACTGAATTGCTTTTGCTCCTTTATCCGTATCAGTTGGGCATGCTGTGTGATTACATTCTATAACTGCCCTTTGTGTCTATGTGTCTGCTCCCTAAGCGATACTGCCTTGATTAGCACAAATATGTAATAAGCCCCTATATCTGATACACTGCTTCTCCATCATTATATGTCTGTAATTACCTGCTTCTTTGTATACCTGGTAATAGTTGATTGACTGCCTAACACTGTCAATTTTCCTTTGCGGGGAGGTGGGTATTTTTGTTTTCCCATGGTTATTCTGGGGACTTATCCTGGGGTGCAGTCAAATTACTTGGAAAAGGTGTGATCCTTTCAGGCCTTGTTTTTAAACTTTGATAGGTGGAGCTGGAACCGGGTTTGGTTTTTCCCACTACCAGGCAGAGCTCTTCTGTATATCCTGCATGGAGCTCAAAGGACTGTGAGCTTCTCCAGACTACTTGATGAAGTGGTCGCCATTCCCAGCCTTGAGTGACCCCAGAGTCCTTCTTACTGTCAGCCTTTTCGATCATTCAGTCCCCAAATCCAGGCAGTGTCCCCAGTGTAAACACTGACTCATTCTCTGGCTTGATCTGGGTTTAAAGTCACTCCTCAGGGCACACGATATGCTAAAAGACACACTCCTCTCTTGAAGGGCATTCTCTTATTTTAAAATTTTTATTGGTTACATTTTTACAAATCCTTAGAGCTATAATATTAAATTTTTGTTTCATTCACCACTCATGCATAAAAATTTAGAATAAATTCATTTCATTAGGATACACGTATAATATCAGTATCTTTAAATTTTAAGCCTTTTAAATTTCATTTTTACGCAAAAGAAGCAATGCTTTGGAAAATTTCAAACTGTGGTTGACAGTAAAAGCAAATCCATGTGGCTCCAGGCTCCACCCCATTCCTTTTACTATAGTTACTATATACCTAGAAGGGTGTTCTTAAAATGCACATCCTCAGACCAAGATTGGAAGATTGGAGAATTGAACTTTATTGACTTTCTCCCATTAACTATTAGAATGAACTGCTTTATTGGATGGCACATGGTTATACAGCCTGAGAAGCCAAGAGACAACTATTTAACATCTGAACTTTTTAAGTTTCCCAGAAATGTTGGTTAACAGTATTTTCTGGTTAACAACCTTCACTTCTCTGGAATCCTTGTACATAAGACATATTCCTAAAGCTTAATAAAATGCTGATAATTGTTAAATTTGAGTGATGGTTATGTGGGGGTTCATGTACTTTTGTATATGTTTGAAACTTTCTGTACTAAGAATTTAGATGAAAATATTGTGTACGTTAAGATTCACGGGCCTCAATCCTGCAGCGTGATTTAGTTACTCCAAAGCGAGACGCTGGAGTCCACCTTTCACAAACACCCTAGCTCAGGGTGATCCTTCGACCACATTTTGAGAAACACTGGTACACTCAATACTCCTTTGCTCAACTTAGTTTTCTTCAGTGGTGATTTTCCCAGCTAAGGTACTGCCTGCCCCCGACCTCTGCCCGTAATGCTCAAATGAGCAAACGAAGCCCATCAAGCTCTCACCTGCATGGCCTCTTGAGGGATGGCATCCTTGCGACCAAAATTGTAGGAATGGAACTTTCCACCAGTCACCGAAGCGAGCTCTTTCAGAAAGTCGTTGGCAACCTCATCATTGTAATTGAAGGAGATGGTATAAACAGGGATTTTCTGAAAAGCTTTGACCTGGTCTATCACCATTTCAGGTGGCTGAAATGATAAGGACATGGAAGAAGTGGAAGAGAAAGAAAAATAACAAAACATGAAAACCCTTAGTATTTGCCACAGGCCGTGAATTTCTGAAATAGCAGCTCCTCACACAGTGGTGAGCAGCTTTTTGTAAATGTGCTGAGTCACTGTAACAAACAAACCCTCCCAGACAGTGAGAGTACAAAGACCATTGTGCTATGGCCTTCCGGGGGCTCATATTTTAGTGGCGAAAAAGAAGCTAAAGGGAATATTTGCTTAACCAAATTGCTCTATTTTAGATACCCCTAAGCTTAGAGTCCAAACACTGTTAAAGTGTTGTAGGCCACTTGAAGCACTGGGGTCAAAACCCTTGGAAAGGACATCCTGGGTATCTGTATTCTACTCAGAGGAGTCCTTGGATTCTCAACATGGCTTCCGAAACATCTCCACTGAAAGAGTAATTCTGATACGCTATGGTCAACTTGTTTCCCAAGAAAGAGATGGCTACTAAAAATCTTCCCATGTGTTGGAGATTCATTTTGGGCTAATCCCCAGTTAACCTTCACAGCCATCCCTTGAGGTAGTATAGAAAAGAATGTTAGGGGCCTACTATCTGTTCTTCTTCTCCTCTTTTACTATCAAAGCCCTGGTTTTCTTTTCATGGCCCAGTTAATATGCCCAGTTACACACAGACACACACACACACACACACACACACACACACACACACACACACACACAGACATACAACAACAAAACACAAACATACTCAAAATTCAACTTCTGGGATGTTTTGGTAGCTACAGCTGGTCACATGACCCAGTACTAGCCAATGAGAAGTAGGCAGAAGTTCCTATTGAAGGGTCTCCTTCCTCCAATAAGAAGTCTAAAGACTTGCAAAAAGTGGGGAGGGCCACTGTCCTTCCCCTTCTTCCTCCCTGGAAAATAGACGCTGTCCTACAGGGGAAGCAGCCTGATGGTGACTATTAGGATGGAAGTCATGTACAAAGATGGTGAAGCCAGAAGATAACAAGAAGCCTGTTTTCTTGGACAAGTCCTTGCGTAACTCTATAACCCAGACTAGCTGCCACTGGGCGCCCACAGAAACAGACTCTTCAGTTTTCAGCCAACAGTTGTGTGTGCTTCTGCCTTTTCTCCATTAACATATACTTCTCACTGATATAGTAGGTATAGACTCCATCGAAATACAGGGAAACTGAGGCTCAGCCGCACTGAGTTTCCCAAGGCCACTGAGCTCTTAAGTGGTAGGACTGGAATCGATACTCTATTTTTTGGTACTAGAAGCAGTGCTACATGATTTGTTCCCTGGTGTGCATTAAAGACCATGTCTTAGTAAAAATTTATTCTCAGAAAACATTACTTGACCTTTAGGGAAGCAGAATTTGCCCACCATGTTCTTCCATACCACCTCAGTCCATCTGAGAGAAACTGTCCTCAATTGTCCTGGGCCCTCTTTGAAGACCCAGCTCGCTGGCTCCTCCTGCCAGGTCCTATCCTCTGCCTGTGGTTCCTGCCCTTTGACTTTTAACCTTTACACGTGTATTTTTCCACGGAGCCCTGGGAAGACAGGATGGCGAAGGAGAGGGGACTCACACACAGCTTCAGTCTCCCTAAGTGGCTCCAGCTCAAGTCTGTGCTGCCCCACCAGCTCCTTGCCCTGCATATCAGCTGGTTTCCTGACCCAGCACCAAACCAACCTAGCCGAGGGGCTGATGCGATCCTCTCGCCAACCGCAAGGGCAGAGCAGGGCCCTCTACCACTGCTTCCCTCCTTCAGCCCGGCTTCCCTTTCTGAGTACACGCACAAGGCACAGAGAGCTGGGCCTGTGTTCTCTCCTCATGGCCTCTCTACAGTCCTTGGGAGTGATGCTATTATGAGTCTCATTCCTCACCAAGAACTCCCGGCTGCTGCCACCACCGACAGCAACGTGGCAGCGAGGAGGCGGGACTCAGGCCTCAGCACTGCCCGGAGGACACTTGCTGGTGCAAGATGGCAAGATGACGACTGTGCGTCTCCCCTGTGTCCAGACCCCATGTCAGGTGCTATCTCGTAGCTCTTGTTTGGAATGGTGCAAACAGCTTCATCATGTCCGTTTTCTTGATTCCTACCAGCCCGAGGGCCTGATTTTAAAGAAATCCTGCACTGACCCCGGCCAAAGCTGGACTGGCCTTCTCCTGGCACAGCCCCACCCCAGGCCTGGCCAGAACCTCCACCCAAGGACACCCGTCTAATGCAAAGCTGATTACATTTTAATGGAGGTTGATATTTATAGAAACTTAATTCTAAAGACTTGATTAATTTTAAAGACTTGTATCATTTTATCCCACTGGCCTGACCGTTTTCATAAGTAAACAGTCAGCTGGTGTCTGTGTAACCAAATGCAGAGGGCATCTTTGTGTATCCGTCCAAGCAGAAAGTTCTGCAGAATACTCTGAATAGTTGCTTTGGCCATACGCATTCGGTTCCTTCAAAGTTGGTGAAAATTCAAACATGAAAGGAGACTGAGCGGTACCCTACATAGAACATGAATATCTGCTATCCATTTGCTTTCTTAACGGAAACTTAGAGATAATGCATAATAAATAAATGCATGTGTGAAAAGAGCTATGAATGTAAAAATTCTTAGGAGTTTATAAATTATATTTTGGGTAATTTACATATTTCTGACTCCAGCCATTATCCGTGTGTGTGGCTCTTCTCTACGTGGACCACAGACTCTGAGAATCTAGCAGAGGTACTGATCTTCAGAAAAATGCATGATTACATTTTGTATATACTCTTGGGGGAGTCCATGATGGCTTTAGATCATGAATTCTCAGCACACTGCCGGTGGGCGCGTCACTCGCTGCACCTCCTTGGGGAGTTATTTGGGAGTATCTATCAAAATGTGTCCTTTTGCCCAAATCTACTTTACTCATACACATGCAAAATGTGTATGGGTAGAGTTTCTTTCACAATATTATGTGTAATGGAACAATTAGGAGCAACCTAAATGCCAATCTCCAGAGGACTAGTTAAATAAATTACTGCATAACCATGTGGTGGAGCTCTACGAGGGCACTCTTTAGGAAGTGAAATGAAGCAATCTTCAAAGTGTATTGTTTGATAAAAAATGGTGCAGAATCGTATGTATACTAACATGTGTAGTCCCCCCCCCTTTTTTTTTTCTGAGACAGGGTTTCTCTGTGTTGTCCAGGCTGGCCTACAGTTCGTGATCTTGGGTCAGCCACCCAAGTAGCTGTGGTTAAAGGTGTGCATAGCTGGGGTTAAAGGTGTGCATCATTGAACCTAGATCATTTTTATTTTTTCTTTAAAAGAGTAATATTAGTTGCCTCCTAGCTGGGAAACAGGAGTCAGGAAAATTCTTCTCTATATGCCCTTTTATACCTTTGTGATTGGACCATGTGAATGTATTACTATTAAAAAATAAAATTAAACTAATTTTTAGGGTGAATGATTTATTAAATCTGTACAATGATACGACATATTCATTGAGATCGATGCTTCTAAAATATTTCTCAAGACTTAGAAAAATGTATGTAATATATTAAAAAATGCAGAACATGAAATTGAATTATGTGTGGTTGAAGTTTTCCTTTTTATACATAGCTATGTTTTCTAAATTGCCTATAGTGTAAACAATTTGAAAAATAAGACTTTATTAAAAAGCAAAGGACATCTGTCCAGATGACTCTCAAGTTGGAATCTCCAGCCTACATCTTTCCCAAACTGATGCAGCCTCTTATTTTGACATCTGCAGCTACAGGTCCACAACTCACCTCCCTCCGCCAGCACCTTGTGCCTGCTTGCTCATTCTTGAAACGCAAATTTGAATCTATTAATCATCGTAAGCTGGAAACCATTCATCTTGACTCCTTTCTGCCTTGCGCCCTCCACCTTATCCCTGCTCCCTGCCCCTGCACCTGTCACAACAGCCGGGATGTTGCTCTGGTGACACCCACTCTCTGAGCATGGCATTCAAGGACCTTCACAACCTCCCCCAGTTCTCGCACTGGAGCTATACGAGTTAACTGTGTACATCTAATGTGTTCCCTGAAGCCTAAACTTCCATCCATCAGGGATGGGTTATTACTCATCTGTGCACATTCAAATCTTGGCACCACTCGGGGAACACAAGAGATGCACAATAAACTGCTTCTGAATAGAAAATATAGTGAAGTTGATAGGAAAACTATCTAAAATGAAATTTTACTTTAGGTACCACAGCTCTGCCACAAATCTAATACTGTGGTAAAGTCCAGTTGCTTTTAATTTAATCTTCGAACCATCTGAAACAGGATATTTTGGAATATTTGCCCAGCCTTCTGCATATATAAACATCTTAGAAGGAAGGATTCAAGTTGATACTCACTCACTCGGGAGGTTAATTTACATTGTGCTGGCCTGAAAGCCCTGGTATTTATTTAGTACCTGGAGCACTAGTCCTTCATTCACAAAGCTCAAAAGAAGCTGAACAGACCGTCTAGAACTTTTCAAATATTTCCCCGTCAGGCTAAACAAAACAAAGAATGCTTCCCTAGAAAGGCATGCTTTTGTTTAAATGAGCACTGAGCTAAAATTAGGGATCAAACCAAGGACATTGTTCAGTGACATGTTTAGATTCTGAGTCCTTTCAAAGGAACGAAATCTAAAACATGCTCCTCACTTAGTTTGTAGAAAAGCACACACCAGTCTTCAAGGGAAGCCAGATGTCTCACGGGGCTGGTATCCAGGCCTGACCCCATCGGTCACATTCATTGTTGCATAAAAACTGCCTGAAGTTATAGTAGACAAAGAAATTTCTCAGGGTCTTTTCTCATTTCACTTCTGGATTTTCCAAGCCAAAGAATGATCTTTCAACAGCCCGCCTCCACCTCTGACCAGGGATTGAGCCCAGGGACTTTGCACTGAGTTACATCCATGGCCCTTTTAAAATTTTTTATTTTGAGGCAAGGGCTCACAAAGTCACTAAGTTGCCCAGATGGCATACAAATTTGCCATCCTCCTGCCTCAGCTGCTGGGAGTGCTGGGATTACACGTGTGTGCCCCCACATCTGGCTCAACAGCTTTTGGATGGCAGCTGTAAAAGGTGAGCATTCACTTTCAGAAGACCGGTGGACCCTTCTCTTTCCCAGCTTTGAGGATTGGTACCTGGTCGGGTCTCCCATCCGTCAGCAGGTAGATGCCCCTTGTTTCGGGATCAGCAAAAGCGATCTGCAGGGCCTGCAGGGTGTTTGTGGAGCTTCCAACCTGTGGCAAAAGAGACACGCAAAGATCTTACCTATGAGGAGTATGTTTTTTGCTTTAAAAAAGAGACAGAAGAGGAAAATGACTTGTGAAATAAAAGAAAAATTAAAATTATACCGAAATAATGATTCAATCCCAGTGATTCCAAAAACCAACCCCTGAGTGTGCTATCAAAGTCTCTGTGTGGGCAGTCCAAGACTGCCGGAAGCCAGGACCGTGGATTTCCTGTCCTGGTGCCAGAGAGCACCACTCAATGTTATCTGGGTATGTGTCTAATTCAGTTACTGCTCACCCAGCTGTCAACATAGCTTAAATATACAGCCTGAGTATCCCTTGCTGGAGAGCATGTTTATTTCAAGCCAGGATTTATTCACGACACCCAACAGTCAGCAAACACAAGTATGGTATTGTTAGCAATCTAACAATGGACCCACGGACGTATCTGACACGGATGTGTCTGACACAACCCAAACCCATACAGATTCTGGTGAGATATATACTTCAAGTACACGGACATTTCAGTTAGGTCTTCTAGGAATGTATGGTAGGCAGTGAGAGACTCCAAATGTCCTACTTTACATATGGTGGGAATAAACAAACACACACAATCGACCCTCCATATCTGTAGGTTCCATATCCATAGACTGAACAAACCCTGGATTGAAAATATATGGGGAAAAAAAATCACATGTGCACTGCATGCACAGATTTTTTTCTTGTCATTATTCCCTAAACAAATATAGTATAGCAATTGTTTTTATAGCATTTACGTTATATCAGTATGGTAAGTCACCTAGAGGTGATTTAAGGTACACAGGGGGATTGCGTGGGTTGCCTGCGAACACTACTCATTTTCTACCAAAGACTCGAGGGTCTGCAGAGTCAGATCAGCAGGGAGTCCTGGAACCAATCAGACTTCATGGGCACCCAGGGAAACTACACCCGTCAAAATCAGAATCCATCAAGGAGAATAAGTCATGGCTCATTCCTTCTCCTACACAACACATGAATTATAACACCATCCACAACTCTTCACGTGAAAAAAATAAAAAAAGAGTAGGTATCAGTGTACACATTGTGTGTCAAGGGAAAATAATGATAGATTTTTCGTAAACCCTCCAATAATAAACAATTATAAATTAGAAAATTTCTTGAACGCTTTATCAATACAGAAATAGATTTTCAGATACATGTAAATTAACTGGAATGTGCTCTCCTTCATATTCAAAAGCAATCCTCACCAAGACACTATCAGTTAGCTCTATAAGACTGTGAGATTCCCAACAGCCCCTTTAAGCCTTTGCCCTCAGATCTGGGTTCTCAGTCCAGTTTCAGTTGTAAACAAGAAAAACCAACAGTGGTTGACTCAAGCAGAAAGGAGTTTATGAAAGGGTCCTTGGTATGGCCCGCAGCACTGCCTAGCTGCAGGAGAACCTGGGTGGGACCCCACACTGGGAGGGAGGTCCCCAGTCCTCCTGCAGACCTGCCTGATGGAGATCCCACTACACCTCCCCCGTGGAGCACCAGGTACTGTGGCTTGTCTC